>CM023452.1:190790172-190888638 GCA_013339765.2 Haemaphysalis longicornis
TTCCATTGCAATGCACAGACGAAGACGCTCTTTCATGAAGTTTCATAGGATAAAGCATCTGTCTGGAATGTTGTCGAGGAAGATCCTCACACGTTGCTTTATATCCTCGAGTTGGCCGGCTCAGTCTTGAAAACCTCATTTTTACACTATCCCCAGAGGAAGAAGTCCAAGGGTGACAAATCGGGTGACGTAGGCGGCCAAGGTGTGGTTTCACCACGCCCAATCCACTGGTTGGGAACGGACTCGTCGATGAATTTACGAGCCATTGAAAAAAAAATGCGACGGGGCTCCGTCATGCTGGAACCCACATTTTTTTCAGCGCAGCCAGTGGCACTCTGAGGCAAACTCGGAGACGACTCTGTGTACTTCTTTCCGGTAAGTTTCCGTCGATGAAGTAAGGACCAACAATACGGCCGCTATAAATGCCACACCATACGTTTGCTGACCACCTTACCTGGTGCTTATGCTCATAGCTGTGGGGTTCTGATCACACTAATAATGTGCGCTGGGCAAATTGCGAATCCAAGTCTACAAAAGTTGGCCTCGTCAGTCCTAAGCACTCTGTTGAGAAATTGGGGATCTTCGTCGCATTGAATAAGGCACCAGTTGCAAAAATCAAGCGTTCAAGAGTGGGAAATCAAGAGTGGGGAATCACCACAGCCTTCTTGAATTGGGCGACACAGTCACCCCAACACGTCATCAGCGGATGTTGCGTTTGCACTAGACTTCTGGCGCCCATTGCGCTGCGTTTCGGTTTCATGCAGGAAAAATACTTGATTTTGCGGGGTGCCAGGGCTCTACAGAGTGTATTTTTCTTTGCTTTAAAACTGATCGGTTGTTGTCGTCTTCGTTACTACAAACTCGCCTTTGGCAATAACCACCAAACTTCGCTAATTAAAAAGTTTCATTAGACATTTTAGTTATTGCTATGTAATTCGCATGTTTCTCATAACTTTGACGTCCGCCGACCCTGACAGCTTGCTCTTAAGAGAATTCCTATTTTTCTTGGAAGTCCTACCTTCAGGAATCTTTGAAAGTGTTCAATGAAACATACGGTATAGGTAGGGCTGTACCTGCACCGCCACTTTGCAAAGGTATCCCCACCCTCTGTAAGCTGGAAAAGATAATGGAAGAAATCGGGGATTTTAAGCTCTACACGACGTCGACATAAGGTCACGTGAAATGAATACAACCCTGAATCGTCAGAGCCAGTGGTGCGACGGGGTGACGACATGAATGGGTTTGCATGGGAGCCGTAAACTAACTCTAAGCCGTCATCTGGACGCGAGTTATAAGGATCTGTGGAGTCAGCTTGAAGATGTGTGGTCGTACTTCCCTCGTAGCGGCAGGTATACTTCGGTAGGTTATTAGAAAATTGGTTCACTGTAGCTCCCCAATGGGGATTGAGTGTCGTAAACGAACGAAAAAATTGACAAGAAGTGGGTCTTGTTTGACACGCACGGTGAAAGAGCATTCGGCCACAGCCGGTGGCGAAATCCCTATGGCCATGGTCAGGGTAAGCCACGCCATCAAAAGGTGAGGTACAGCCATTTTTGAAAAGGAAATGCTGGGTGAGAATTGTCTATACTGGGGGCAAACAGCGTGCACGCCCCGACCAAGTCATGTGGTTAGGCTGCTGTGTAAACAACCGAAATAAGGTTCGTACCACCAGAAGGGCGAATGGCTGCCAGCACTGAAAATATTCCTAAGCTTTCTTATTCATTTCTCCATTGTGTATTGACCGACTGCTTGAGTAAAATAACTTTACGGACAAATGGAATGAGAAAGCGAATAGGTTAGTGAGAAAAACAATGTGACGCTGAGAAGCGGGAATTTCTCCTGATTGTACGAACGCCCGTCAGAAAAGGAGGGGGGGGGGGGGGGGGGGTTCTTAGTCGGAAAACCCAGGGCCTTGGCAGCAGTTTTGCATCGCATGAAAGTTGCCCGGTATGCAGTGATTGGAAAGGTAATATCACGCCGCAATGCAACAGGCGGACTCGTTCTGCTGGCAGAGGGCATTTTATAATATGTTCGGAATTAAGGCGAAGCTTTTATTGAGGTGGTTGAGGATGCGACGGGCGGGAACATAGCGCTGGTGATATTGCCAGCCTCATGAACTCGTTAAAATCAGCTCATTAGTCCACGCCCAAACAAAACGAAATGGGCATATACTGGTGCTGACGAGCACCAAGGCGTCATTAAATATCCATGCTAACGAGTGGCTCGTTAAACCTGATTGATGGCCATGCTGGATTTTACCAAGACAACAGCGATTCCTCCAGGTGCGTAGGGCAAGCAAAAAGACCAAGAGGAATGCGTCAGTAAGGCGCGGCCAACATTCATAATTACGCCGGAAGATATCGTCCAAGGCTAAAGTTTAATGTGAGCAGGAATTCATTTTATTATCATTGGCAGACTTCGAACATCTTATATTTCCCGGAAACCACCATAGTGACCTCACGTGAACTTGAGCGTGGTTCAGCTGCCATCTGCTGTCGTGTACCACAATTAAGTAGGTATCTTCACGGGTCTCGTATGACGCACTCCCTCTTTGCAGCTACTGCGTTGAAGAAGAATCAATCGATCATTACCTGTTGGCCTGTCGACGTTTTTCTAGGATCGGAATACCAGATTCCTGAGGTGCCAGTTAGAGCCGGGAGATTGCCTTATAATCTCCTTTCATGGGGGGCTTCCGAGTTTGGCTACTGCCACCGGAATGTTTTCACTGCCTTTCGGAGTTTCATAAACAATTCTAATCAATTCCCGCTTTTATTGGCGTCGTTTACGGTGGCAAGTTATGTTAATTCGGTTTTGTTTTCACTGCTTCCCTGTTCTTCCTTTTATTCGTATCCATTTCACACTCAAAAATTTCTCAAGCCACTCTAAATTTTTTTTATACAGGACTCAGTAGTTGGATAACACCTTTATTCTTACAACGGATTTTCTCCGATCCCCTGATTTTGTTTGGGCCGTTCACGAAGAACCATTGTCATCATCATAATCATCATCATAATCGTCGCAATCGTCGTCGTCCTCGTCATCCCCATCATTACCACCATCATCATCCGCCTCGTCATCATAGTGGTTCACACGGACGCGCCATAATACGGGTTCGCAGCCATGGAAGTCGTCCCCATCAACGTTGGGGTCAACGCCAGCTTTCGGCTTAAACTAGTTGTCACTGCCTTAAACAGTGCCAGCTTTGCCTTCAAAGCCATTGTCGTCAGCATTTCGGTGAGTTTAATTTTTGCACAAAGACTCCCGGATGAGCCGTCATCACTAGATAGTTGATTGGTTGTAGGGTTTAACACGCCGACGCAGCGCTGGCGATGAGGCGCGCCGTAGTGGAGGGCTCCGTAATAATTTTTTCACCACCTGGAGATCTTTAACGTGCGCCGAAATCTCGTACACACGGGGTTTTTGCTTTTCGCCGCCATCAGAAAAGCAGCTGCCGCGGCTGAGAATCGCACCCACGACCTTGTGCTCAGCAGCACAGTGCCTTAGCCACTGAGCCACCGCGCTGGATAGCTCCCATAGCTAGAACATCTTGTACGAGATCAGCGCAATGCGATGGAAATTGCGGTATTTAAAGGCTTAGGCACAAATGGCGATCTCTCGTACGAGTGATGATGTCGTTACCAAAACGTTGGTCACCTTGCAATTAACAAGCGTGTTGTGCGCCCGGAGGCACCGAAATTGTAACGAGCTGGGGCTTGTTAGATAGTCTGGTAATTCACTCTGGTTACATAATGCCGCCGTATAACTTGAGAAGTAGCACCAGAGTGGCGCAAAGGAGCATGCAGTTTTTGCATATGCAGCCCGATCAGCAGTGGCTTGAGCAAGCCACCATGGACATAAGTGCTGTTTCTCAGTAAATATATATTCTCATAAGTATGAGGAAAAACTACATGAGTAAACACACAGTAAAGCAGCTGTCACACTAAATAATTTTTATGTAGCTTTGTCTTCGTTTTTTATTTTGCATTTTTTTATTGTTTCCCCATTATCTGTAATTAAAAATGAAATAAATACGCGCAAAATGAAATTGTTTCAATATTTTACCCAATTCCTTCTTTTTTAAAATAAAAGGTGTCGGTAATTTACGTGTTTCCTTTGCATAATTACTGAAATATTTTAATTTTTAAGGTAGGCTTCAAACACATCTCCCCATGCGAAGTGTGCTAAGTATTGCCATTGCTCGGCACAATTGTTGAAATGGGCACTGCCTTAGCCCAAGAATGTCTACTCTGTTTTAGTTCTAGTTTGCGAACTGCAGCCACAGCAAAGCAAAGAACAAGCTACAGGAGACGATGTCTTAAAGGAGGTGCACTTCTTGCTTTCAGGAAAAAACAGTGCTGAGAAAAAAATTCAAGTAATTTTCTCGGCGAAAGAGATGGGCAGCGAAGCTGAATTGGTATTCTCACAATGACCACCCAATATATTCAGAACGCAAAGTCTATGCACAAGTACCGCTGGGTTTTTCGATGGCTCTTATCAGTGTGTCATCGCAAACCAAACTCAGTGGTCCCGAATATTCATAATAAAATCTCCCCCAACCACAACGGTGGTGGAATCGTCATGACTAGGCCATGCAAGTTGTACAGCCACCAACCTCTCAACATTACGGACTGACATCCTTGTGAAACGTGCATCGGGGTATAACAATTACATCATTGCTCTGCACGCTGCAGACATCACCGCACTCAACGCCTTTTAACAGCAGAGAGGTTTAAGCTTTTAGTTCCGCCGCACAACGTTCCAAAAATAATACCCAGAAAAATATGAGCGCACGTGAGCGTGCGCCTCGTGAGTAGCGCCCGGAGTCGACGAGCTTGTGCGTGGGCCTGCGCCACGTGAGAAGCTCTAAACAAAAATTTCACGAAAAAGTGCAGAGCGCACACGAGCGTGCGCATCGAGAGGAGCGCCCGGAGTTAGCCAGCTCGACCTGTGAGATCACTCTGCTTAGAATTCGTGGCGTGATCTCTCGAGTGCTCTTCGGTTCGTCAATTCACGTGCGTTCGCGCCTCAAGTGAGCAGCAGAAACGCCGAGTTCGCGAAGTCGGTTGCTGTGGGTTCTAGTGCGTGTTAACGCGGTCAACTTAGGGAGAGATGTGAAAGGCCGCGCACAAAACGATCGGGCGTGCCAGTCAGAGAAATTCAGCGGTAAGCTCGGAAATTCATGTCAGGTGCAACAGCCAAGGTCTCCGACGAAGGGAGAGGGCCGCCAGCTCAGCTGTTCTCGAGCCTTGCACCCATAGTGCAAGCTGCGCCAACGTTTTCTTCTTCTGGGAAGTCGAAGACATTTGAACGGTCAAACGCTCTGTTCTTAATATACTGCAATGCCTCCAGCTGGCGAATCCCCGCACATGTCCCTCAGAAGGCCGCTGTACCCATCCACATAAAACAGTGTGCCCGTCCACGGGTTCAGGACAGACATTGCCGTTAACTCCCCGAGGACGGCATCGGGCGTCAGATGTATACAATGAGGCCCGTCTATCATCCTGCCATGCGCCGAATGCTGAGAGCCGTCAAAACATAGTGATGGGTGGCACCAATGCGAGAAAGAGTGTCTGTCTAAAAATGTGCTAACAAGAACAACGCCTACTTTTGAGTGTATATAGCGGCGCCCATTCTGCGCGCAAGCTCAACGCTGTCACCATTCAGAACAGGGGATGAATGTATACGATGCAACCAAGAACTCTGACCAGTTATTACAAGTGAATAGCGGGGATGTATTGTCCACGGACACAGAAACTTCTGTGGAACCGTAGACATAAAGGGCTTCGCTCAAAAATTAGAGCCCTTCCATCCTTGGAAGAGAGAAGCCCAGCGAAGATGGCGGTCGGGTTGGATTTGCTAGGTTAGGGTTTAGCTATGTAGTAAATTTGCTAGATTGCATCATTAGGAAAGTGGCCCCATCTCTACGTAACAGATTAAGGACCAACGCGATTGTTGGGTAAAGAAAGTGACGTTTTATTACAGCGCGGCCACGCCATTTACCGTGGTGGCTGTAGTCCCCGCACTGTGGAAAGGAGAGATAGAAGCGTGGCGTGTGACTGCGTGGCGAGCAGTGTGTACGAAACGGGAACGGCGGCGCCGATGGAAAGGAGAACGGGGGAAGGGGGGGGGGGTGTAACCGTGCTCCGTGCGTAGATGGCGAAGCTTTACTGCACAGCAGACAATGTTGGAAAGCCACCATACATCAAGCAAGGTTACAACGATCTCATTAAAGTTAGCTTCACCTCTACGCACATGTGTATCGCTAAAAAGGCATTTGTAGGGGAAACATAGGACTTGAAAAAATTTGGAGGTTAGTTGGTTGAACTTTATTTGAGCCCATAGAGGGGTCACACGAGGCCGCCATCTACTGACAAGCAGCGTAGGTCACCAGCAAGAGTAAATCGTTGTGCCCACCAGATGGCGCATCACGTCCCCAAGTTTATCCATATTTTCGTGTCACAAGGGCGCGAGAACTGGGGGGGGGGGGTCAGACATATACGGCTTCGCCATAAAAATTCAAGGCTATCCCCTCCTGCGCAGGTGGTTCGTGGAAGAAAGACATCATAGTAAAGACAGGAAGATAAGCGCTCCAGGCGTCTTCCGTGTTTTTGGTGCCCTGTGTTTCCTCAGTCAAGCTGCACTAACACTGCAGGCATTTTCCATATTTAAAGTTGTAGGCCTTCGAAGCTGGTCATTATGATCATATATACATACTGACATTATTTAATACGCTAAAGAACTTAGAAATGTTGCCCCAATATTATCTGCGTGGCTTATTCTAGAACAAGGCATGCCGGTTAGGAGCCACGTCGTAGAACACATTGCGACGAGTTTGCCGGAGTAAAACCACGGCAAGCAGACGACGAACGACAGAACTGTTCAAAGACTCCAAAATTCAATCCGTATTGCTATTCGGAAGGCCTCTGTTGTATTTTGTCTACGCCTCCAATTTTTTCGTTCAGGAAGCTTGCAACTTGCGTCCATGCCGCGTTTCGCCCTTCGCGATGTGCACGCATCCTCCTGTTTGACCTGCCGCGTATGACCGGTCCCTGTAGGACGACCCTCTGAGCTCTTCTCACATTCCTGCCACACTTCCCTTGGTTGTTCTTCGGACTCACTGGCCCATTTCCATTATACTGCCTCGCGCCGAATGCTGGCAGCTCCCAAAACTTGTTGAATGGCACGCAGGCCAGGACAGTGGCCTGCTCTTACTAGTATAGCGGTGACGCCCGTCAATTACGCCGACGCCCACAGCATGGTCCCAGACTGGGAATGAATAGTGCCCAACCAGAATGTAGAGCTGGCAGTTTTTCCCACGAACACAAAAAAATTGGGCCCATCTCCCCGCGAGGGAAACTCGAGTAAATGTGTCGCATAGGGGGTGGGTGTATTGCGTTAACGTTTAGTGTTTGGGGAGTTGGTGGTAGTGAATGCGTTGTATCAGCAGCTTCTTGACGTAGTTTGAATGAGTCAAGGATATAAGGCGCGTTCGTAGCCTCCCATTCTGTGTCGGCTTTGTGGCGCAGTGGGTAGAGCACCATGTACATTGCGTTCCGCCCGCAGGGCGAGGGATCGAAACCAGGCGCCGGATAGTATATTTTTTTATATAGTGTAGGGGGAGGGGTGCGGACTACGACTACGGACGTCAACGCGGGTGACATCGTGAGTTACTGAAATGCTCTGCATTTAAAATGCTGTAAAAATCATCGGGTTAGGCTCACTTGTTGATTGTAACAGCGGAGCTGCTGAAGACCGAGCCTTATGGTTCGTCTGTCCAAGGTCGTGCGTGACGTAGGGGTAGGAGCAGTTTCCCAGAACCAACGATAGAGGACCCAGTGACTTCCCAGTGACCTCCTTCCCGCTAAGGGAGAGAGAGAGGAGGAAGCCTCCCGCAGCTGACGTTTAGCTGCCGATTCCTTTGCGCGAACCGTAGAATTTGCGTGGCGACGGCACTGCCGTTCTCCGGCCATCGCCTGTTGACGTTCACGTTGACACAAGAGGCCAACAGTTCCGCTGCTGCAGAAAATTCCACAGTGGGTGGGAATGGGCTTTATTTTATTCCTGTTGTTTGCTTACCTGCATCGTCTGTTTTCACGCAGGTTGTTAATTTTACCACGGCTTTCGTGCTCACATTTGGGCTAGACATAAACCTGGGCACGAACGAGTACGCAGGCCCCCAGGCTGAGCGGTTCCCTCTGCGCAACTCAACAGCATGGGCCACCCACTTGAGTACCAGCCATGCTCCGAACCCCACAGAGCACGGCCGAGCCGAGACTGCCTTTGGATCAGCACCCACCTGGCCAACTGCGGTATCGTCTCGGCGGAATATAACCACTGTAGTGTCGTAATTCGAGCGCTGTTCGTTGGGCTGTGCAGCACACGGACGATAAGACTCCCGTCATCATCATCATAAACGACATCATCTCCATTATCATCAGCCTGGTTGTGTCCACTGCAGGACAAAGGCCTCTCCTGAAGATTTCCAGCACCGTGTGTCGCAGAATCCACCCTTTCCTCCCATACTTTCATAGCTCATTTCTTCATCCAGCCCTACCCTTATTGCGTTTACGGTCTTTTGGTCGCCAATCAGTCAAACGAATAGCCCACCTGCTGTCCCTCATGCCCATGACGTGACCCGCCCATGCCCATTTTCTTCGCTTAATTTGAGCTAGAATATCTTCCACCTGATTCTGCTCCTAATCCAGGCAGCTGTTTTTTATCCCTGAGTGTGACTGTGACCTGTAGTATTCTTTCCATAGCCGGTTGGGTCGATCGAAGTTTCCTTTCAAGTAGTTTAGTGAGACCCCAAGTTTCTCCCCCGTACGTAATTACTGGAAGAAAATATTGGTTGAACACAAGCTTTTTGAGTGACAGCTAGAGCAAGCGGACTAGTCAGGATATCAGAGCTTCTAGCAAAAGCAGCCCACCCCACGCTTATTCAGCGGGTAATCTTTTTTTTTTTTTCATGGTTGGGATCAGCACCTATCACTTGCCCAAGATAGACATAATCGCTTACTGTTTCTAGACTCAGCTATTTACCCTAAACCCACGTTCCCTGGCATGCTCGTTGAACATTACCTTTGATATTTTCGTGTTTGTTTTTATTTCTGTATCCACACTTTTCGGACACAATCGGCAAAGCGCGCGCGGCAATGTCCGGCTGATTTGATTGGACAAGAGAATGTCGTCTGCAAACTGTAGATGGCTCAGAAATTCCCAGTTTATTCTTACTCTGAATTTTCTCCACTGAAGCTTTCTGAACACGCTCCAGAGAGACTGTAAATAATTGCGGAGATATTGTGTCCCCTTGCCGGAAACCATTTTGTATAGGAAACTTACAAACTCTTTGATGGAGCCGTAGAGTTCCCATGTATTCGTCGTATACATCTTTGAAGAGCGCAATGCACAGCTTGTTGACTCCATTATCACGTAACGCTTTAATTCCTGCTGATGAGAGCACTCAGTCCAATGCTTTTTTATAATCTATAAATGGCATGTACAAGAGTGTATTATATTTGAAATATTTTCGAATTCATTGTTTATAGCGTGAATATTACCTAAAGTTGAAAAACCCATCCTAAAAGCCGGCCTGTTCTCGTGGCTGTTGATGCCCTGAAAATCGCACTTATGCGATTGATAATTACCTTTGTAGGCCCGTTGCCAAGGAAGACGAGCGAGCGCGCGCACCCGCAGCTGTTGCTATGTGGACGGCACGCGCTGGTCAACGGAATTCAGGAGTCGCTTCAATAAAGTGCATTCGCACATTAACAGAAAAATTATGCGATAACGTATCGGCCCACAATGATGAGACTACCAAAATCGCCGTTCCTATTTGAAATTGACCCTAAATTTTTTGAAAGTTATAAAACTTGATATTTGAAACTGGATTACCGTAATCGCATTGCTCTACCTGTTCCTCGCTAAGTGGAAAGTTCGAGAAGAAGCGTTCATACAATCACCAACCAAAACTATAACGACACCACTTACTTAACGCCTAGAATGTCTTCATGACCAAATATTTCGTCTTATAGTCTCTATGTAAGCAATCACAAGCTGCGATTCAAGCAGAAACGTTAGTGACTTTCATTTGTGATACACGTCATGCCATAGTCATTCAGCCATTACCCATACCTAAATTTCTATTAAAAGCCTCTACGCTTCCCTGCTAGAAGTAGGGTTTTACGCTCATTTCAGGGTGGACGTCTCCTGTCATCGTCGTTGTAATCGTCATTTCATGTAGTCCCGTAACTAAAACACCTGGAAACTCGTTTACGCCTCGCGCTAGAACTTAACGCGTACTAAAAAAAACACGGAACACTCGTTCACGCCTCCCGCTAGAGAGCTTCGTGCTTCAAAGACAAGAGACTTTTACAGCAACGCCGTATACTTCTACCCCTCACGGTTTCACCTCCGTTGACAAAAATGCCAAAACACCAAGAATACACTTACACACTGCATGCTACGCCCCTCACCAGGTTTCACATTATTTAGATGGCCCGGGATTTTTTCAATACGCGATACCTCGAGCCGGAACGAGGCCCGAATTGAGGTTTCTCTGGTATGCGCCGCTACTCTGCCACTTCCAAGGCAAGGAACATGATTTTAGGGTCGTGGTGCACTTCAAGCCTTAACATTGTCATTTCTCCTTAGGCTCATCTTCGTGATTTTGAATAACTAGGGGCCAGTACACCATGCACTAATTACTTTTGTTCATCTGATTGTATTATACAAGCCTCAATTCCTATTTTTACTATTCTTAATCCTTCTAATGTCACCTTACTCTACACTAATTCTTCTGTCTCAGCTATTCCATTCCTATCCACCTCAGTCAACCTTAATCCACCTTATTAATCATTTAAAACAATACCTAATGAGTTGTTACTCACTTTGGCAACTATAAGTCATCTTTTATACACTGCTAGCGCGGTTTGGTCCGCTTCTGGATTCCTTGGGTCACGTTATCTTCTTGTGCCAGATTTGCTGGAGTTCTTGTGAACGCCACTGTCGATCGAGGTAACGTTCCCATGAGACATAACAGGTTTTCGCCGTGAATACCTTTTATTCTGCTATGAAACAAATTGACGCTCAACGATAAAAAAATTGTTTTTAGAGACATATCGCTTCAGCAAGTACGTCCCCCTAATATGCCAAGTTACTTGTCCGAGGGAGCAACCGTACGAATGTTTTCTTTCTAGCTACGATGCCGATAGTCTTTGAGTTCTTTCAATAGGCTTTATGAGAGAGCTAGGCAATAGACACCACAGAAATTGAAACTACTAAATCAAACTTTCGACCAGTGTTTCCTCGGTATACTTATTCTTCGTGGTAATTTTAGGGTGCCGAGCATGGTTTTTTTTTAAACGCGGTAAAACTGTTTAATGTTGGTTTTAACATCTCTAAGTGACTTCTGGGGGTGATTTCAACACTATTCTAAAGTTCTCACCGGTGCCTAACGTTGTTTGCACGGGCTGTCCGCAGGCTTTCGTGCTGTACGGTGGCCTCGAAGACCGGATGGTGGAGGCGGTGCTCGCCGCAGGATTTCCGACAATGCTTTTTCAGGTGCTTGGGCTGTGCTGTAACTTCACCATGGGAGTCTGCAGTGCGTGGCAAATGTTGAAGCTACTCCGCATCGTCAAGCGAACGATGGGTGCTCTGCAGGTGATGGCCTTTGTGGGCGCCATCTGCTTCTGCGAATTCATGGGGATGGGCTCCATATCAATGGTGAGTACTCCTCAAGGCATAGAGAACCTCAGACATGCATTTGTGTAAAAATGCGGCTTAACTCGTGTGTACATCTTTTTGTGGCAACCGTAGGAGTTGAGTTGCGGATAAATGTTGCAGATAAATGGTGCCCGGGTAGTGCCGAAAGATAAGAATAAGTGATCCATGATGCCATGCTGATTGCCTTGAATGATATGTACTTTTGCCTTGTATGATATGTACTGTCGGGAGCAAATGTCTGGATTCCACGACAGCCAGCATTCGGCAAGTGAGCGCTTTGGCGCTGCTGACCAAGCGGACATGGCGCGGCGAGGAGGATGGGGGAGGGCGGATTACGCCGCGACAACGAAGCGGGCGAGTTAAAGAATGCGTTGCATCTAAAACAAACAGGTGTATAGTTAAATTGTGCCCTTAATCAGAGTGAAGGGTTGCGATAAATTCACCAATTTAACGGTGATTCGTTGCGTTTCGAAACTCCGTACATGGAATGTATGCTTATAACGTTTCGCCATAACGTTTCAGATGCACGATACTTTGGCTACTGCATACAGATTTGCGCTTACGCTCCGTGACGTCATCAAATTCGGGCGCATTGCGTGGCGGCCCCGAATAAAAATTACACATGACTGCCCACATTGCACGTGGAAGATAGTTTTCTCAACAGCACAATTTACCCTGTTACGAAGACGCACACCAAGGGGCTCAATGTATTGCAGGTCACCCCCCCCTGCAGTCTCTCGGTCTGCGTATGGAATGCTCTTCCACGTTGCTTTTTTTTCTGTATTGAAGCCTACTCAGCAATAAAAGGACGCTGTCTCGGTTACTCGAAGCGTTGAAAATGGGATAGAAGAGGGCATAAGCCTCTGAGGGCACATAAACACTTCGTAAGGACTGTGAAGGCAATAGCTGTTGCCAGTAGCCCCTGTGAGGCCTAACATCACGCCGCCGCATATCTGCGCTCACCCTACCGCGGAGGCGCCAGCAGCTCAGGTGACTACGCCATGACGCAGTCCAAACGACGTCAAACTAACACCAAGCTGCCAGTGCTGTTAGGCGAAGTAGACCTTAAAGCGTAACGTTATTAGTATGGTTAAGCAGACGCATACCCGCGGAACCAACCAACGTGGAGAGGGCCACGGGGGCAGCTGACGAAGAAGTGGAGGCACACCAAGGCGAGGACGCGCTACAACAGGATTTTCCCTACAAGGAGGTGCTATCTGAAGACGACGACGAAAAGGGTGACGACGATTTCTGCTGAACAAAGCACTGTACATACCTTAGGGACCCGCAACACTCTTTGCAGTGCAAGACTGCGCGACGTTTGATTACACTGCCAGGAATACCTGAGCCTATTGCACGTGAAGCGGTGAGCGCGCAAATATGTGAAAGACGCACCAACGCTCTCTCTTCAGTTGTCCTCATTATGCAACCCCTGGCATGGCCTAAGGGACGTCACATAGGCCACGGCTGCCCGATCGGCTGGGTCAACTTCGCGGATAGATTCTCCCATTCCGTCGTCGTCATCGCTGAGTACGAACTCCTACTATGCCTGAACCTGTAGGCACGTTTTGCGTTTTTTTTTTGCGTTGAGTCGCGCCTGAGCTCAATACTCCCTTCACCGGGACCACTCGACTACAAACGTTTATTGCTTCAAAAAACGCCCTACAGCCCGAGCGCGCACTGCGAACAGGCACCCTGCCTGCTTTTTGTGCAGACCGGAAATAGCCCCTCGCGTGCGGAGAAAAGGAGAAAACTCCGGCATGTGATATATCGAAGGCCGCCGAAGAGAACGCCGCGAGCCGCCCCCCTCTCCGAGAGCGCGCGGCTTTCTCGCGTTGTTGGCGGTCGAGTTGAGAGGGAGATTATGCGCGATTTCTCATCGCGCGTAGTTTCGTTAATAGTGAACGGATTTCATAATTCTTGCGGAGAGGAGATTTCTGGGACAATAGACTTTATCCCAAAATACTCACTCTTAGTCTGGCAAGTGTTCAGGGTCCTCCCTTAATGGTTCTTGCTTTACAGTGCCGCCCAAGACGGCTCTGAACTGCTGACGTCCGGCTGGAGCCCTGTCTCCTAGGATCCGCTGTCAGTGCGGGGAGAAGCTTGGTTGAGCTTCAGCTCTGGTTTTTCTCAGCCAACACCACTAGTGAAAGCCGCGCCTTTTTTTATTTTTCTCGCTCCTCAAGCTCCACATCCCAGCATTTACATACCCCTTCTTACTCTTTAAATTCCTCCTTTTGCCCTTCCGATGTGTAGGTTAGCCAAACGTACTCTTCCCTGGTTAACCTCCCGCCTTTCATGTGGGTGGTATTTACTGAAAAGTTTAGTGGGCGATTTAGTCGCATGGCAAGGCTGAAAACTCCACAATCATGACCACTAGTGCCTGCGCATGCGCTTTGCGCCTGCATCTCGCAGAAAAATACTCCGGCGTGCATCGTCTGCCACGCTTCAACCCGATTCTCGGCGGTGGCGCTCTACTTTCCCCGAGCACTTCGCATCCGTCGTCTCGGCCGTGCCGTCAACAGCTATGAATAATATCGGCGACATTTTGAAGTAATGCTGTGATGTAATAGAGAAAAGTAAAGATTATAAAGGCGAGGAAAGAGCAGGCAAGAGCAGTTCCACTGAGGTTGATCCCGTCGCATACAACAAGCCTCGAACACTGCTCGCTGGCGTCATGCTGCCTCCGGAGACGAAAAGCCTCGAAGGGAACGGTGGAGCGTAGAGGCATGAGAGCTTGCTGTGACGAGGAGCGAAGTCTTCAGGGGTTTCAACCACTTAGAATTTCCCTGGAATGGAGTGTGGCCGACAGACGGGTACTGATAAGCGGGAGCTGGCCCTCGACGGCCCACACCAGCAGGACAAACGCCGGGCGACATCCAAAGCCAGGGCGGCGGCCCGCGTAGGAAACGGGCCGCATAAATAAACCTAGTCCCTCCGAGAGCGCCCGATGGCGAAAACAACGCTACGCGATACCCGCTGGCTCCGTAATCGAATACGCGTGCCTGAAGCTGAGAGAGCTGAGGCCGCATTCGGCCGCGGAGAGGAACAGTTGTGGTACGTCGCTTAGAGTGAAAGGACTAAACCCATATTTTTCCCTTTCTCCGCGGTTTCTCCACAAGGTAATAATTTTGATCGCGGTTGGACGGCCTGATGCGTGTGCCGCCATGATGGCGGCCGCACGTCCCCGTTTCAAAGGCGGCACACATGGTTGCCGGCACGCGCGCCACGCCAGTGACTACAGCCTATACTGTCTTATCTTTCATTCTTTCTGGATAAAAGACCATTTATCTTGCTACACATTGTTACAATTGAGGCGTTTCTGGTGGACAGAAAACGGGAATATTTCCTACGTATGCTTAGGCACTAAACAAAAAAAAACATTCTTACGGGTTCCGTGCATTTCAGTTCCAGTATCCACCCCATAAACACGCAGTGTGACGACCGGTGCTCATGTTTTCTCCCACTGTTATTATTTCAGATCTACGGCAGCCTACCCGGAATCTGGCCGTGCCAACCGGCTAATGAAATGGCGGTTCGTGTTTCCGTCTCCACGGCTGCTGTGTTCATGTTGAACGTTGTGTTCGACGTGTTGCTATATTGTGCTGTATACAGTCTTGCTCCGCTCGTAGTGATGCCATGGCCACTAGACGAAGACGTGAGGCTTCACTGGCGACGTCGAGAACGTGCCAGGGGGTGAAGAGCACCTCGGTCACCTGCGGCTTTGTCGGGCGGAGCAGCGCTCGCCCCGGAAAATTTACGTCTCGAAAATAAATTTACGCCTTGCTGGACATCATCCAAATACGGGTGGTAATCAATCAAACAAGCACCCCATTCTATACCACAGTGGTGCATCAACTCAACCAACACGGGTTTTAAGCCACGCAAGTTTCAAGCTGCGCGCGTATTTGATGGCATCTGGCGCTCCAAAAAGTTCTCTCCAATTTACGTCATTTCTACAAGACTCTGTGTTTCACCCTCCACTTGGTCACATAATACCAGATAACAGTGAAATCGCTCTTCTTGATCTTTAATAAGAGGTATAAGGGTGCCGCGGGAGGTACTTTCGTCAAATCATGTTATGTGTCGTTTGCATGTTTTCCGTCTTCATAGCGTACCGCGCTTTCATTGCGACTGGGTTGGAAAGATTAGCCATTCTTAATATTGCTTGCTTCCTTAATAAACGACTCTCGTTAGTCTGCGCCGTGTCCCGTACTTGAGACAGATGTTTACGGGTTTCGCCTTAAACAATACCGAAAATAAAACGAAAGTGCCATAAGATATAGTGAAAATAAAAGTGGAATATAAAAATAGAAAAATTACGCCATTCCACCCTGTGAAGACGGCAGTCCAGCGTAGGTAGTGCTATGGTGGGACCTGCTATTTTGCGGTTAAGCTATCCTGGGGATTGCCTATCCCTCATAAAAATTTTTACCAACATTGAATTCAATGTTTGTTGACAAAAGTCGACAAAAGCTACCAACATTGAGTAGACTGTCTACTTACTGTCTATAGACATCCTAGCAACAGCCTACCAACTTTTTGTCAACCATTGGCCACCGTGTTTGAACTGAAACGTTTCTGTAGACTTTCTACAGAAAGTTTTGTGTAGACTTTATACGCAATCGCTGTTGCTAACCTAAGCCTTTTTGACAGAATATTCAAAATGTGATGCAGTAGGAAATTCCGACCATTCGTAGACCCTGCTGTCAATACCGCTTAATTGAAGGTCGTCATCATTTCTCTCTAAAAGATCCCGTAGTGGCAGCAAAAACAAAAGAAAAAAAAACCAGCAACAGGTTAGGATCATCGGGTTCTTCAAGGGATATCAACCGTTCACATTTTTCGGAGGAATACATTCACACGCTCACTTTCTGAAATGTCATATAACAACACAACCCTAACTCAGAAACGTACTATAGCCGAAAAAGCACAAACGCAAAGAAGCACGACACTGCCACCGCACACTTTCTAGCAGTGCGCTTCATGTATATATAGCCACCATCCGCAGGATGCCGATGCCGCAGTGAGGCGTGCCTCTCATTGCATGTTTACAAAACTGCGCGTTATTATTTCCAAAATACAATACCGGGAAACACTGGGACGTAAACGATTGCCCATATCTTCTTGTTTACTTTATAGTTGCAAGCTGTAACCAAACAAAACGGAAAACTGGAATGGGTTGCAAGAAACGGTGATTGACGCGTTTCTCCCGGATACGCAAAGAGGGAGGGGCGCCGGTGGCGGTGGTCGAGAGCGCCAAAGCATGCGCCAGCCGGATTAGGTTAGCATAGCGGGCGATTTTCGATTATCGCCGTTGTTAGAGACGCGTCCAGCAGTCTGTCGCGAAATATTTACGCAAATAATTCGTTCATTTCAACCATGTAGCACTTAGCTTGCGTAAATCAAAACAAACGAGTGGTTGCGAGTGGTTGATGCCGCTAGCTGGCGCTTGTTCGGAACCGCTGATTAGCCCTGTTTATCACCGTGAAGAGTGAAAGCGAGCAAGTCGTGAAGGACCAACCCGTACGAACAGTGAAAGTTGCTCCCTTTTGCCACTTGTTTTTCTAGGAGTGCACAAGTGTGAAGATATATGCAGAGAGAGAGGGAGGGAGAAAGATACGTGCGTGTGCGTGTGCGTGCGTGCGTGCGTGCGTGCGTGTGTGTGTGTGTGTGTGGTGTGTGTGTGTGTGTGTGTGTGTGTGTGTGTGTGTGTGTGTGTTTAAAACCTGATTCAAACAAAGCAACGTAATTTGGTTAAAGTCAAGTAAATAGTTTGTTCCCAAATATTGTAAACCTTTCCAGCTATTTAGAAAAAAACAATATGAATTAATTCAAATCGGACTCCAGGACGAAGGAATCAGGTGTTTGCGTTCAATTCAACTTGCGACAAAGGGTCTCAAAAAATTTTCAGGTGTCTTCCTACAGAAGCCCGTCAACATAAATTTGACAGAGTTTCTATATACCACCGTCAACAGACAAATGTCAACATAAATTTGACAGACTTTCTATATACCACCTCAACAGACAAATGTCAACTGTAGACTTTCTATATACAACAGTCAATAGACAATTGTCAACATATATTCAATAGACTTTTTACAGACAACTGTCAATAGAATGTAAGAGTATGTAGGATGAATAATAAGGAATCAGAATGTAAAGGCATTTTTGTAAGGTTATCTTGAATAATAAGAAATCGGCCCAATCGGCACATTTTAGACTAAGCACGCACGGTTGGTGGGTCGAGACAATTACGTTTTCTTATCATGCGGCTACGCCACTCATGGCGCAGGCTCGAGTGCGACGCACAGGTAGCCGCACAAGAGCGCGCCATCGCGCAATGTCAAGAGACAGGGCGCGGGGCGAGGAGTATACACGACTCGGGATAGAAGCAGGGCCAATGAAGATACGTGTAAAGAGGGGCCGTAGCCACCACGGAAGAATATAAATTTAGGATGCATTGGCCACCCCGCGCTATTCACACACTGCTAACAGCTGAACGGGGTTGCTGGTTTCTGGGACACCATACCTGATCCTGAACCACTTTCGCCACTAACCATTTGTCTTCTTTCGTGAGCCAGGTAAAATATGTTGCGACTCACGCGTACGCACGCATGCCCGCACGCGCACGCAAGAAATCTCTGGGCAGAACAATACAGAGGGGTCTACTAAAAGCTACCCCCAACCAAACAGCCGTAGGCTTGAAGCTACAAGAAAAAAATGTGGGCCACCCCCAGTAGTTGTACCCTGCCCGCACCCTCGGGCCCTAAAACGTACATCGATGAGGACGTGCTCGACCAATTTGGTTAAGACCTCAGTAAAGTCATAACCGAGACGCCGCTCAGCGCGAAATTCAATGTCATGCTGGCGGAACTGGCTGAAAAGAATAATTATTTCCCCCCTTTAAGCCTTAGAAAGCGCCACCCCGTGGCTTGGCAGGAATGGGGGAACGGGCACCATAAAATTGTACTAAACCCTACTTCCGCTTACTCTCAGCGGAAAGCTCCAAAAAGTCTTCACGACCACGTTTAATTGCTTACAAAGAAATCGCGAAAGTCCAGTACGCTTGTCGTCTGGCAATAGAACTGTCGAGGATTTCGAAGGAAGCGCGCTCAACTTGAACAATTTACTAGGACCAAGGATTCGAACAAATGCCTGACGTCAGTTGTCTCTGAGAGACCGGCGCTTTTGCAAAGCTCCACCATAACAAATCTTTTGCAGACTTAGAAGAAGACGCCGATGCTGTTAACTCAAAACAAAACCCCACGGTATCCACTCTCGGGAGGCAAAATATTCGGGCTATTCGTCGCGATTCCGGCGTGGAAGCATCGTCTGCCGCTCACGTTCTGTTTGAATTAATTCCAGACAGCAAACACAGAACACAGAGCACATTTATACGGGTATTGGGTGGGGTGAATCGCATGGAGTAGCGTTCTGTGGGGGTACGTATTTGTCTGTAGTCTTCGAGAATGACAGTTAGGCGGCCGAGGCGGCCACGCAAACAAGAATTCACGCAGCTATAGGTACACAGTACAGTGGTATGAACACAAAAACTACAAAAACATAAAATAAAGACGTTATTGACCTTGCTGGGAAAATGATTGAGCGCATAGATGCCCTCTTTTCCGCTCTTCCGTGTCTGTGCATCGCCTCCTGTCTGTGACACCAAACGCCGGAGACCGGCATGGCTGATTTACGCTGAGCTCAGGCTGCAAATCTCTCTTGAAATGTCGCAGTAGGTATGTAAGACACCTAATCGGATAGGGCGATCGCACCAATACTACCATTCACGGTATATTCCCGCATTTGCAGCTTCATTTGGTAGCAATCAACACAAACTGACATGCTAGGAGAGCGCAAATCGTTCACTCGGGGGGAGGGGGGGACCCAGGAAAATGCTGCGCCTACTACGGCGTTGTAACTAGGCGCTCAAAAAAAAGTCCAGTGACGTCACGTTTTGATCACGTGAACCAAGAATTTCTTTTCTCCTTCTAGCCGCTCCGAGTAATTTAGGGGCATTAGCGGAGGGTAAGGTCCCTAAAATTACTAAGGTAGCGCCAACTGCTCCCTCCTTCTCCGCTGCCCTCCTCTTTTTTATTTCCCCTTACCCGTGGCGCCGCGGTCCCTTTAACTATGGTCCCTAGAAAGGTTTCTAGGGACCATACTTTAACTCCGCGGCGGTGCCGCCATTTTTGTTGGCTGCTTCAGAGCAGACGCCCTCGCAACGCTTCCGGCCGCTCGCTGCTGTTTGCTTGTTTTCGCGCCGCAATCGCTCTTTGGTAGCATTTATAGGATTTCTAGAGCCCCGCTTTATCAACACGCACTGAGTGAGGGTGTTTTGTTTTATATTTTTGTCTACAAGGGGATATTTGCGGGGTGGATGCCGCTGGCGCATACGCACAGCGCGGTTTTTGTTTACGTGTGCGGCATGCTGTAACATCTCAGGATAGATCGTGAATGCGAAAGGATCGAGCGTGGACATTTCAAACATTTCAAAAATTCAACATTTCAAATTTACCGCGTTCCGATTAATTGTGGGGTTTAACGCGCCGACGCAACGCAGGCGATGAGGCGCGCCGTAGTGGAGGGCTCCGGATTAATTTTGACCACCTGGAGATCTTTAACGTGCGCCGAAATTTTGTACACACGGGCGTTTTTGCTTTTCGCCTCCATCAGAAAAGCGGCCGCCGCGGCCGGGAATCGAACCCGCGACCTCGTGCGCAGCAGCGCAACGCCTTAGCCACTGAGCCACCGCGGCGGGTAATTTACCGCGTTCCACTGCTCCAGGCCGGGTGCCTCGATGCCAGCGCTGCCGTACGGCGGAGACGCGCGTGAATTGAGGCGACCTACTTCAACGTTTTTAGAACCGTGTTGTCCTAGTCAACGTGAGCTCCAAGCAGAACGTGGAACCTATATAGTGGAACCTTTCGCAACTGTTGCCGCTTGATTTCTGAAAACGCCGCTAGAAGCTTTAGTGGCGCGGGCGACAGAGTGATTTTTTTTTTTGTTGCAGTGAATGTAGTATTTCATTTTGCGAAAAATCAAGCATCTATAAATTTTTTTTATAAAGGAACACTGTAAATATCCCTTGTGCATTAATTTTCTATCTTATATTTGCATAATGAGTTGTTCTTGTTCAACAATGTTGGCAAGTATGAACATATAAACCGGACTTGGACATTCAGATTTGGCTGCGAGTATATAAAACTATTGCTCAGACTCTGTTTCCCTTTGGCCGGGTGGCTGAATCGAGTCACAGACCGACATGCAGTCGGACAGACCGCAATTTCTGGGTTTAAGTAGCCCAAGAAAGGCTATCGTCTTCAAAAACAGCCTCTGGTGGCTGGAATCGAACCTGGGTCTCTCGCGTTACTAAGCAGACGTATATCCAACTGCTTCATTTCGGCTTGGTCGAAGAGGTTTTGAAAACTTTGACGACAACCAAAGAGTCCATCGCGAGAAAGCTTCGTGTTCAACCATTGTAGTCGTCGGACAGAGGGGTGCATAATTTTTGTAAAAGTGCAAAGTAACGACACTGAAAGCAGAATTCATGCTGGTTTATACGAGAAAAAGTTGAGGGTTTCAAGGACTTTCAAGCTCTGGATTTTTAAACACCACATTGTTAGAAATCTATGACCGAGATATTTATGGGAGAATGGCGGCTTGAAATTATGAGAAATCCTCCTAAATGAAGACACTGCTGTAGCGAACATTTCAACAGGGGCACTCGTCTTCAGACAAGTTCTTTCGTCGAAACAATGGCTTCAGAGACTTTTCTTCCAACGATTTCTCATACTTGAGTAACACAGATAAGCAGTTTTAAGGTGTTACTAAAAATATTTTATTCACTGAAAAATACCAAGCATATAACAGTCACTCGGTTATTTTGCAGCCACATGTTGACTGTAAAAAACGAACTTCGAGAACTTTCAAGGGCGCTTAAAAGTTGCAAGACTTTCAAGATTGATACCGAAGCTTTTTAAATCGAAGGGTATATTTACAAGCAACCCCATCACCCTTGCAAAGAAGTTTGCTGGCACAATTTTTTTATTACCAAAAAGGCCGGTGTGTACGAGATTTCGGCGCACGTAAAGATTCCCAAGTGGTCAAAAGTAATCTGGAGGCCTCCACTATATAGTGCCTAGAATAGGCCCTATACCTCCACTACGGCACACCTCATCACCTGCGTTGCGTCGGCGCGTTAAACCCTACAATCAATCAATCAACAATTTATTTATTACGCTGGCAATGTGACATTTCAGAGTTGCTGAATGACCCAGTAGTATCGCAAATACATTTTTCTTGCTAAATGGGGCTGAAATAGAAGCAGCTAGGCAGCTAAAGTAAAATTCACTGCCTTGACATCACAAAAGTTAGCGCGCGCGCTACCGCACAGCTGGTAAGGCGAGGGGGAGAGGAGGACCAGCGTGCGCGCTATCGCACAGCTGGCGTGGAGAGAGGGAGAGGAGGAGAGCGGTGTTATCGCACAGCTGGAGGGGAGAGAGGGAGAGGTTCGGACGGACGCCGACGAACGGACATAGCCACGAGCAAGAGATGCTTTGCATCTAAAAAATAAAAGTACACTTAGGAGCAGTATAAAAATGAGCGAGCCTTGACGAATGGTGTTTTTTTTTTTGTCCAGGGTCATTAAAAATATCAGCTCACACAATGAATTATATTCATCATCATCATCACCACCACCACCAGCCTATCTACGCCCACTGCAGGGCTAAGGCCTCTCCCATTATTCTCCGATTACCCCGGTCCTGAGCTAACTGCGACCAATTTAACCTCTTGATCTCATCTGCCTATCTAACGTTCTGCCGTCCCCTGCAACGCTTGCCTTCTCTAGGGATCCACTCTGTTACCCTTAATGACCAACGGTTATCTTGCCTTCGCATTACATGCCCTGCCCACGTCCATTTCTTCTTCTTAATTTCTACTAAGATGTCCTTAACACGTGTTTGTTCTCTGACCCACTCCACTCTCTTCTTGTCCCTTAATGTTACACCTATCATCTTCCGCTCCAATGCCCGCTGAGTCGTTCTCAATTTAAGTTGAACCCTCTTAGTCAGCCTCCAAGTTTCTGCCCCGTAGGTGAGTACCGGTAAGCTGCAGCTGTCATACACTTTCGTCAAGGACAATGGTAGGCTGCCATTCATTATCTGAGAAGGTTTGCCGCATGCACTCCACCCCATTCTTATCCTTCTAATTATCTCTGCCTCATGGTTGGGATCCGGGGTCACAACTTGGCCTAAGTAGATATATTCGCTTACCACTTCCACTGCCTCACCACCTATCTCAAACCGCTGTGCTGTCCCGAGGTTATTGGTCATTACTTTGGTTTTCTGCATATTAATTTTCAGGCCCACGGTTCTACTCTGTTCGCCCAGTGCGGAAAGCATGCTTTGCAATTCGTCCCCCGAGTTACTTAGCAAGGCAACGTCATCAGCACATCTGAGGTTACTCAGGTATTCTCCATTAACCCTTACTCCCACCTGTTCCCAATCCAATGTTATGAATACTTCTTGTAAACATGCTGTAAATAACATTGGAGAGATTGTGTCTCCTTGTCTGACGTCCTTCCTTATAGGCATTTTACTGCTCTCCTTACGGAGAATGATGGTAATTGTGGACCCATTGTAGATATCCTCTAGTATTCTTACATAATGCTCATCTACACCGTGGTTCCGTAATGCCTGAATGACTGCTGAGGTTTCGACCGAGTCAAATGCTTTCTCATAATCTATGAAGGCTATATATAGGGGTTCAGTATATTCAGCGCACTTCTCTATCACCTGATTGATCGTGTGAATATGATCCATTGTTGAATAGCCTTTACGGAACCCTGCTTGTTCTTTAGGTTGACTGAAATCTAAGGTTGCAGAAATTCTGTTAGCGATTACCTTGGTAAGTACTTTGTAGACGACTGACAGTAAGCTGGTTGGCCTGTAATTTTTCAAGTCCTTTATGTTACCTTTCTCATAGATTAGGATGATGTTCGCGTTCATCCAAGATTCCGGTACCCTTGCGGTCATTAGGCATTGCGTATACAGGTTTGCCAGTTTTTCAAGTACAATTTCTCCGCCATCCTTCAAGAGGTCTGCTGTTATCTGATCCTCACCAGGTGCTTTGCCCCCTTTCATTTCTTTCAAAGCCTTCCTTACTTCTTCGGTCGTTACTGGTGGGATGGCTATAGCCTTCCTTACTTCTTCGGTCGTTACTGGAGGGATGTCTATCTCCTCTGAACTACTTTCTCGTTCAGCATTATCCTGGATATCCCGGCTACTGTACAGATCCATATAGAACTCCTCGGCTGCTGTGACTATTTTATCCCTATTTGTGATGACATTGCTTCGCTTGTCTTTAAGTGCATACATCTGATTTTTCCCCACGCCAAGACGCCTCTTCACTGATTTCGGGCTACCTCCGTTTTTTACAGCGCATTCGATCCTCCTCATATTATACTTCCGTATGTCAGCTGTCTTACGCTTATTAACTTCGAAAGCTTTGCTAGTTCTATTCTATCAGCTGGGTTGGAGATTGTCATGGTTTGCCGTTTCCTAATTAGATCTTTCGTCTCTTGGGAAAGTTTAGCAGTATCCTGTCTGGCCATCGTGCCCCCGACTTCTACTGCACACTCCGTGATAATGCGTGTAAGGTTATCGCTGGCTTCCTGTGTCGTAAACTCTGCTTCCTCGGTAAGAGCTGAATATCGGTTCTGCAGCGCGATCCTGAATTATTCTATTTTACGCCTTACTGTTAGCTCATTAATCGGCTTCTTTCGTACTAGCTTGTTACGGATCCCTCCTCAAATCTAGCTTAATTCGAGATCTTACCATATGGTGGTCACTACACCTTACCCTTCCAAGCACTTCCACATCCTTCACGACGCCAGGTTTATCGCATAATATGAAGTCTATTTCATCTTTATGCTCCTAATTCGGGCTTTTCCACGTCCACTTCTGGCCCTCCCGTTTGCAGAAGAAGGTATTGTCACGAAGCCAAAGACGACGCAGTTGTCTTCAAAGAAAATGAGTTTATTGGAGCGAACTTGTGCTTTCCTAACAACTCAAAGAATACACAGGCGGCAAAACAGCAGTCAAGAAAGTGACGTGCGAAGTTGAGCGTCGAGAGTCGAATGCCGCGGCATCTGCTCTGCGGGAATTTATCACTCGGCGCGAGGGTTTCTCAAATAGTCGAAGGGTATCCAGAACACTGTAGATCAACGAAGATTATTCTAGGCGGTTCACATTAGTTCGGAACGCTCCCCCTATCAGAAGAGATAACACATGCGGCGCAAAGAAAGAAAGAACGAAACACGCGCCTCCCTTGGCCGGCAGACAACACAGATAACACAGACCGGCGCAGCCGGGCGGCAAAAGCAAAACACTCATAAACAAACCCAATGCATGGTTCGCGGTATTACCCCCCCCCCCTCCCCCCTCTAAGAGTGCATCGACCCGATGCTAACATAAGCGAAAGTCCGAACAAATAAGAAATAAAAGTCCGTCATCGTGCGTAGAAAGGTTTTAAGCGAACCACGTGGACGACTTCGGGCCGCGTGCGTCGTCGTGATGTTCCGGAATCACCATCGGGGATCACCTCGTAGGTAAGGTGGCCAACACGTTGTAGAATCCGGTAGGGTCCGAAGTACCATCGTAGAAGCTTCTCACTGAGTCCACGTCGTCGGATGCGAGTCCAAACCCACACACGATCCCCTCTGTGGTACTCGGCGTCTGGGCGTCGGAGGTTCTAGCGTCTCGCATCCACCAGCTGCTGGTCCGTTGTGCGAACTCGAGCGAGCTGGTGGGCCTCCTCTGCACGCTAAAGGTATCCTTGGACGTCGGCGTTGAGGTCGTCGTCTTTCACGTGGGGAAGCATGGCGTCAAGCACCATAGTCGGCCGTCTTCCGTAGACAAGCTCGAACGGTGTCATCTGCGTAGTTTCCTGGATAGCCGCGAACCATGTATTGTGTTTACGTGTTTTGCTTTTGGACGAGGAGACGGCACCCAAGCCTATATCACTGGCATCCGTGTGAATTTCCGTTTCGGCGTTTTCGTCGAAATGAGCGAGCACGGGCGGGCTTTGCAGGCGTTGTTGCAGTTCGCAGAATGCTTCCTCTTGGGCGCTTTCCCAGCTGAAAGGCGTGCTATCTTTCGTCAAGCGTGTGAGTGGCTCTGCAATGCGTGCGAAGTGTGCGACGAAGCGCCTGTAGTATGCGCACAGTCCGAGAAATGTGCGCACGCCCTTCTTATCTTTTGGTCTTGGGAAGATCGCTATGGCTGAAGTTTTCGCCGGGTCAGGTAGGACTCCCGCGGCTTTGACGACGTGGCCCAAAAACTTGAGTTCCTCGTACGCAAAGCGGCACTTTTCAGGCTTCAGCGTTAACCCCGACGTACGGATGGCCTCGAGTACAGATTGCAACCTTGCAAGGTGTTCGTCGAAAGTCCGGGAGAATACCACAACGTCGTCGAGGTATACGAGGCAGGTGTGCCACTTCAGGCCAGCTAGCACAGTGTCCATGACTCTTGAAATGTTGCTGGCGCCGTGCACAGCCCAAAAGGCATCACCTTGAACTTGTATAGGCCGTCCAGGGTAATGAATGCAGTCTTCTCTCGATCTCTCTCGTCCACTTCAATTTGCCAGTAGCCTGTCTTCAGATCCATCGATGAAAAGTACTTCGCGGGGCAGAGGTGGTCAAGGGCGTCGTCGATTCGTGGCAGGGGGTACACGTCCTTTTTGGCGATCTTGTTCAATCGCCGGTAGTCAATGCAGAACCTCGGTGTGCAGTCTTTTTTCTTCACGAGTACGACCGGCGCAGCCCACGGACTTTTCAATGGCCTAGTCCCAATCTGAGCTTCTTGCTAAAACTTGCCGTTACAATGAAGCGGTACAATATTTAAAATGTGTCCAATGCGCCCTAGATCTGTGCTCAGTCAAGGCTAAAATACGGAGGTTAAAAGATTAAAATACGGAGGTTCTTAAAAATATATATAAAAAGGTCACGATTAAAAACACTGTCCATGGAGCCGTTGTGGTGGCAGGCAGCGGCATCAGATGTTCTTCTTGGCTGTCCCATTGTGGCATTGGTTGACCTGGGAGAGCGAACAGACAAGTGTCAAACCACAATTAACATTCAGGCACTTCAGTTAGGCTTGCCTGGTACACAGAGCCAAATGCTATCAAAGCAAAAGGAGGCCACGAAGATTTCTAAAACCTGGCAGCAAGCTTGAACCAACGAACAGGCAGTGAAAGAAGCAGCAACCACACGCACATGCATGCAGACATAACTAAATTGCCACACCATGTGAAGGGAGTGGAGTGCTGATACAAAATCTTAAAGCCAAGTGAATCATTTTGTACACTGTTTATGTGGAGATACATGGAGAGTGGTGGTTTAAGGGCAGACGCTGGTTTTAAAATGAACTTTTTTAGTAATTCTTTTATAATGAATATCACTGTGCATGTGTGTGTTGCTTTGCTGATTTCAAATATGTAATTAGTCTTCAATACTGAAGCCTAATCAAGTAATTTCTTACGGGCCATTGAGGGGCTTTCTAGTAATTTTTTTTTAAGTTATACCCCTGTCACACGGGCACTTTCATTCCAAATTGAAGCCAAGCGCGATTGACTTTTCAAGCGCGCTAGACTCATCGACACTGCACGTTTCGATCCCGATTGAGAAGTTGCACCGCTTGCACTCGCGTACGCCAGATGACGCTAAAAATGTACTTCAAGGCCAGCGTCTGGTAACTTTGCGCGGTCGTAGTTATAAGGAACTATGGCCACGTCTGATAACTTTGCACGGTCGTAGTTATAGGGAACTATATAATTGTTACTGCATGCTAATTTAGGACAAGTTAATGATACAATTTGTGGCATTAGTTGTCACCTTTGTGCCTTTACTCAGCGGCGACGATAGTATCACCACTTTTGTCTGAGCGCTTGAGAAACCAGGATTGAGGGATTGGGCTCGATCACGATTGAAACTGCCATACAGCAGCGCAAGATACGAATTGAGCTCGATCCGGATCGACTCAATCGCGATTGAAAGTGCCCGTGTGGCAGGGGTGTAAACGGTGTGGATTGTGGGTTAAGACCTGTCATGCATGCTGATGCTATTTATATCCCTGTAATGATAGTTGATTGGATAAACTTGCCTTAATTATGCCGAGTGCAATACAAAAAAAACTTAATGAGGTGGTCCTATTACTCGCAACATTTACCTGAAGCATAATAATGAGCCAATAAAAATAGCATCAGCATGCAGTTCATTTCATCCTAAATTAAATGGTTACAATGTTCATAATGTTCATAGAAATCCTTCGAGGAAAAAAACTTTAAAACGTCAGCAAGGCTGAGGAACTCTCAGTTGAAATATTACTACAAGTGACAGCATGTGCAAAAAGAAACGTTTTAGCGTGGAGCCCGCTTTTCACTAAACACGATCATACCAAGTTTGCTGAAGTTTGCAGAAAAACTGAACAAAAGCGAAGCCAGAAAGCCGCTTCAATTTTTATGCTGTTGGAAGCGCGCCATCACTCACTGACGACCAGGGCTGAGGGGCTGATCGTGTACCACAGCTGGAAATGTTTTATGTTACTCCATTTTTTGCAAGCAAATCGGCTCCAGGTCGATTCGCATCACACGCAATAAGTTGCAACGAATTAACGGAATGCACCACACCATTCTGCGACATCCAAGGTGGGATAAACACTGTTTTCGATTTAATCTATTCATATATCACATCACCACTGCACATTGTGCACAGTGCAAACATTTATTCTTCTCAAATCGCTCATCTATATGGTAACCTGCTGACAGGGAAGCGCGCGCTGGGATGTGGGCGGTGCGTCATTGTTGATAACAGAATGATAATGCTTCCCACGCACCGTAGGCAAGTGTCCTCCTCCAGTATTTGCTGCTGATCTAAAGACAGACGCACCCTAGTTCTGCGACAGGCGTAATTATATCGAGTCTCGGCACCCCACAGGTGCGTTAAGCCTACCTTCGTCACGGCGTGGCTCTGGCAATATGTTGCTGCCTTTCATAAAAATGTACTCTAGACGCTTTCCAATACTTCTTGTTCTTCCTTTCATTATTGATACCCATGTTTACTTTATTTTTACGCTGCATGGGGCTTTTGCCGGTCCTCGCATGAACGAGTACGTGTGGCGTTGCACTGTGATGAGAATGCTGAGCAGACGATCCACAACACCCAGCCAATCAGATTTCGCCCTGCAGTCACGTGCAGTCAGTAGCCAATCCGGTGCCGCGTTTGGCCTTTTTAGTCCACCCCGGTTTTACTCGCAAATGATGAACGAAACAAAGCAGTTGTGGTGGGAAATTGAAAACGAAAAGACGCACTTTCGAATAAGACCAAGATGGATGCCATAGCTCAAGTAGAACGCGGGCAACAAGTCGTCATAAAAATGCTATTTTCGCGACAAATCTCTGTCGATTTCAGCAGATGTGGGCGATACAAATTGATATTATGGCGCAGATACGTACTCCTGGGTCTGGATATTTCGCTGGACGGAGAAAAAAATAGCTCTACTTTCCGAAAATGGAGATTTTAAAAAAGACTTTTTGACCAAACTTCGGGATTCTAAGACCCACGTTTCCCTTTAAACTACATTAGGCACCTGTCAGATGCCAAAATAGCTCAACGAATTATGAATTACAGAACATGCATGCAACGCCAGGCCACAAGTTAGGATTGCAGTTGGCCATGCACAACAGCACGCATGCCCCACACACAGTGACCCAATCAAAACTGCCCCCTTTCAGTTCCATTACTGTGCTTCCCAAACATTGTGTAGCGGTGAAAGAGCTACAGTGGGACTCGGGTCAATGAGGGCCAGAGACTGAACACTGTGAAAGCCACGGTGTCTGCTTCGAAGGGCAGAAAGCAGCCAATGCTCCGAGGGGATTGCAGGGGGCGCTGTCGACTGCCTCTCATGGACTTTTCGCAGCTTCTGGGCGCAAGACAAAGCGTGTTCTCACCCTGGTGGCAAAGCGGAGCGAGTTGACGGTCTCTCCGATGCTCTCCTCACGGGGCGAGATGCTGAGGACCACCTGGGTCTTGCTGTTGCCACCAAGGCCGTCCACCAGTAGGTGTGTCAGCTTGGAGTTGCGGTGTGGCACGTGGTCCACCTGCATGATGCCCAGGGTTGAGGGGGGGGGAAGAAATTAATAAGTAGGGTCGACACAAAGGATAGAAGCAGAACTAACGAAAATGAAGCATAACCAGTCGGCAATTACCACCTATAAACAGCAATCATGAGAGTGAGCGAGAGAGAGGGCGAGAGGGAGAGAGAGGTTTGATTTAGAAAACCTGAGTAAACATTGGCTCTGAAAAAGAAAGCATGAATGTCTGGCTGAATGCCTGAGAAGCCTTGTTTCTACCTTGCACTTCCAAAAGGCCTTGCAACCTTGGCGCTTTGCTTTGTGATCCACTTAGGTGCTTTTTACGGGCATTCAAGCCTTTCAAGAGTAAGCTGGCTCTGCCGATGCCTCGTGAAAGGGCTGTTATTCCATTAGGGATGCCAAGGTCAGACACTGCACCTTTCGTTCAAGCTCGTGCGACCAAAGAACCGCCACACCAGGCTGACGTTTTGTGGCAGTGGGCAGGGATCCCCCAGGTATGTGCCACCTCCTTACCGTTGACAGTGCATACTCTGTTGGAGAGTGCTGCCCAGGTTGGCAAGGGACTTGATGTGCTCGGCCTCCCGGAGGCGGGCCCCCTCCGACTGGGACTCCGAGAGGCGCTCGCTCCCGTCAAGGTCCACCACGGCCTGTGAAACGGGGGAGGCAGATTGAAAAGTGCACCGTTATACATTATCTGGCACTTGCGATTATCAAATACCCGCCACGGTGGTAAGCCCGGTCAGTGCAGGATTCCATTTCCCAGTGGACAGATGGCTTTTTCTGCGTGCACGCAAATTTCCATTCTTTTATGCAACCGCTAAAATAGCTGTTTTATAGTGCCCCTAGAGCATGTGCAGCAACAAACGATGCCGTCTTCAGAGAAAATCAATTTAGGTTAAAATTTTGATTCTCCTGCCAGATCATGGGTTTTCGTGACGTCTGCCATGAAGACACAATGGCAGGTATTGAAATGAACTTCCATGTCATTAGGCTCTGCAGCCTTGCTTGCTGTCAGTCCTCCCAGATGGCACTACCGTATGGAGCCGCGGACCATTGTCTGCCGTTGCTTTGTTTTTGACTGTATTTGCACCTGGCTTGTTTTTGTTACGGGAGAATGTAATTGTGCCTGATTTCGCACGAAACGTTCCTGAACAACCAACCTAGTGACAGCTGGATTAATTTGACTGGTGATGGGATTAAATTTGCCGGCACCTGGAATAAATTAAATGGAATTTGGATTAAATTAGACGGCAACTTGGATTAAATTGAGTGGGGAAACCCGTACTAACAGTGACTATATATCCACTCACATAGGTACGTGGGAATCTCGCAATGCTCCCCTACGGGCAGTGGATCAATATTTTAAACTTCAAAGTATTCATTATTCCCTTCAGTTCAGAGCACAATTTTACTGTTTAGCGTATCAAAATGAAGTTTTTGGAATGATTAACAAAATATGATCCATTGCTTGACATGCACTGTGAAGCTTCGAGGCACTCATTTTTAAAGCTTGTTGGCTTCACTGCTACCTGAAGCCAAACATGCACACGACCCGGCATATTCGATGTCATGTTCGTTCTAAAGAAAAGGAATTAAAGTGACATGCCGTTTGCACAAAGAAGTTGAGCCAGAAGTTCCCCATGTCAGTTACTGAATTTCCTTGTCTTCTTGCTGCTACAAATCTCTTCGCAGCCACATAGGCCAGTGAGTATCAGTTCGTCAACCCACCAACACACCTCAAGCGCACTTTTCAACAGGAAAAAAAAAGGATCAGTGCATTCATGAAAGAGGGTAGAGTGCACAACGACTGAAAAAGAGGGCAGGCCATCACTTAAAAAGTGGCTTTGTGCATGTCCCACCAGGAACATGCGGTTCTGACAAGTGTAAGCAGGTCTTTCAGCATAGATTCAGCATAAAAGGCAACAGCATGCTATTGTCACGTAGCCAAGAACGATGCAGGTTTCTTTCAATAAAAAAACGCTATGGGAATTCGTGCCTTGCTGGAATGCACGGCAGTGCACAAAACGACACCCGAAAGGGCAAGGAACAAAAAGATATTGAATCCATCTCACTCGAGCGGCGGCAATTCCCCGTCCATCTTCGTGGTCACGCCGAACAGCCCCCTTTTCCCCGCGTACGCACATTTATACCCCACGCACGGGGTGAGGGGAGTCTGTGATAGCGACTGGCATCGTCCCCGACAACGCGCGTGCGCACTCCGTTTGTGCGCCCACAAGGTTCATTGGAGCAAACTTGAGCTCCAATACAGATAGGAAGTAAACAAGCGGCGAAAAAGCGGTCAAGAAAGCGACACGCACAGTAAAGGTACACCTGCACTTGGGACTCAGGCACGCCGCACGATGTGCTCCCACCTAAAACAAGCGATGATGCGACTGCGTTTAACGGAGCTACTACCTGACCTCTACGCCTTCCTTGGTGCTTCCACCATTTGCACTCCAAGAAAAATACGTTCCACTGGCGTGACAAAACAGGTAGAACCACTCCAGAGTACATGCCACTAACCTGGAACAATTCCAAAAGCATTGCAGGGGGCGGGAGGATCCAAAATAACGAACTCAAGCAGGCTCTTTTCAACATTATATATTGCAGGAAGCAAATGCACACGTTTGGTTTCATGCCACAACCACGTCACCGTACCACAACACCTCGCATCCCAACTTTCAAATTCCGCTTCTTTCAAAAACGCAAAAGTCCTGACGCCTCTGAACTCTACGGTGTTTGCTACTCACCGATAGAGGTACGAAAAGATTGCAAGTCAGCCAACCATCTTGCCACCCATATAGCTAATACAAAGATTACTCGCTTTTACAAATGAAACGTGTTTATCTACACTGACGAGTCCCACACTGTTCGTTGATTCGTGCATACGTGCGCTGCAGCCAATGAGCAAAGAAAGGAAGTGCACGTGAAGTCGCTTGCCAGCCCGACGTACGCCGTTGGGAATGCCGGATGTAAAGAAACGTTTTGTTTCCGGCTACTCTGTGGCCATGATTGGCTACCAGGTTTTGCGACCTCATCGCATGTCGAGGGAATTCAGTCCAAGAGTCATCAGCTCCACCGTCACAAAGTGATGAAAAGTGATGGCCGGCTCATTGCTTTGCGGTGCCACGCGACGTGTCCAGTCGCAAGGGGGAATTTGCCCTTAAGTTTTGGCAAATGGAATGCCATGGCGTTTACTCTGCGAGCATTTTTCAAATAAGGCTTCCGGGAACCGTCGAATTAGATTCAGAACACAGTCGATCAAAGAGGTTTTAGTTCAGTGACGACAGTGTGAATTGCTCACTATCAAATCAGACAGCTTGTGCGGCATACAAAAGAAAGGGAAGGAAAACACTTGCTTCGTTTCGTTCCCTTCGTTTCGGTGCGGCCGGACGCTGGCAACAAAACTATAAGCGCAACGGATAGCATGTGGGGCTCCATACTTGAGGCTATGCATGCGTAGCGCGACTTGTACATAGAACCCTCTCACCTTTTGGCCGTGCACCGGTGCTTGCAGCAGCACTCGGGACATTGCATGCAGCGCCCGCTACGTTCCTCTGAGACCTGCCCAGGTACACCGGGACGGGGCCGCCCAGCCGCGGGGGCCGCCCAGCCGCGGGCTGCAGCCAAGAGCTGCAAGCAACCACACCCAATCACGCGAGTGCAGACCCAGAAAGAGGCACGTTTCGAGATGCATGTTCGTGCAGTCTTTGAGAGTGCAGGATGCGACAAACACAATATAGAAGAAAACATCGTGAAGTAAGAGGTGCACTAAGGAAACAAATGAGCCTATATTCTCCACCCCCCCCCCCCAAAAAAAAAAAAACACCTAGATGACTAATATTACACTTGAGTACAAGCAATAACCCTGTGTTAATTTTGTACAAATATTTGTGGGTGGCCAATCGCAGAAGCTGATGCGTGGAGTAGACTTAAAAAGAAAAGAAGCCTCAGAACAGTGCTATCATGGGTGGAAACAATACACCTGGAATGCTTTGGTAAGCAGCTTTAAAAGCTTGCTTGGCACACAATGCCTCCCTCCAAATTCCACACACAAAGAATACAGTAAATCAGCAGCAGACTCATTTTACCCGGCCAGTTCGTAGGCAAATAAACAACCGCTTGCTACCAAACAAGCAATAATAAATCTCGAAAACTAGGCGCGGAAAGACGTAGACTAAGAATAGTAATACACAGGACGACGCGCTTACTAGCAACTGGCAACATTTATTAGAAAACAGAAATATATAGGGAGACCAACCGACATAATTCACTGATAAGGCTTATACATAATTCCACTGATTAATACCTATACATAAATTATCAAAAAAAGTTTCCCCCGACATAAAAGTGCAACCCCATGATATGCTATTACGCACGTGTCGTTCCAGAAACGCCAATTCTGCTTCTTGCAGACTGACTGAAGATTACTCACGCACATTGACCCCTCCCGTCTGATATTTCCATGCTTCCATTATTTCCCTTTCTGTCTTGCCCCTGTGCCTAAACAACACGGTGTTTTTTTCGAACATGGGTTTGCACCCCCCCCCGTACCTTGCACTCTTTACAGTGCGAAGCCAGGTGCGTGTAGGGCCTGCCCACCAGCGAACTGTGGTGCTTCCCGCAGTCTTATGTTCAGGCATCTGCCTGTTTGCCCGATGTAAGCTTGCCACAAGGTAGCGGCAGTCGATACACCACTGATTGGGTGCAAGCAACAAACTGCTGCCGTGGTTTCACGTGGCATCCTTTTTTGTGCCGCCCCGGCTTATCAATGCGTCTGCCAACGGCAGAAGCATATCTGGCCTACTTTCTTCTCGGCAGAAAAACAACCTTCACGCCGTATCGGGAACCCACTCTCTTCATGCCATGAGAGAGCCAATGAACATACGGGATTTTTGCCACTCGTTTTCTTTCTTGTGGAGCAGGTTCTGGGCTTGGGAAGGCAAGACGTACGTCCAGAGATCGGGAGTGTGCATTGGCTCGAAAGTGGCACCCATATTGAGAAGTATTTTCGAAAACGAATTTCTCCCGGCTGCCGGCAGACTAGCCACTCCCTAATAAAATGCATACTTACCCGAGCAAAAACGATGTTTCCAACGTACAAATTCTCCTTCACTGTCGTCTTCATCTCGCGGACACCAACACGTTTTGTTCGGATGCAATGTCATCCACTTTTGACGCGCAGTATTTTATGCGGTGATGATCGTTCTTCCGGGGTCCCCATGTTCAACACACGCGTAGGTTGAAAGGGTAGACCTCACCCATAAAGCTTTGATAACTATGATTTAAGCTTGAAATTGATAAAACTGATCAAATCACGCCAGCAACCACTCGCCACTCGGCACAAACGCCATGAAAAAAACACACAAAAAGTGAGAGATAGAGGTGCTGCATTTGAAGTCTGGCAACTATGTTTGACAGAAATTGTGTTAGTACTGTAATATTGGTAATTATCTTTCCGCTTTCAAAGTCTGAAATGTGTTTATAACTTAAATTTAAGGTTTTTAAACGCAAAAGTGAATACACATAAAGTAACTGACATATATACCCGGACAAAAAGTCCAACAAGACTTTCTTGTTAGGGCTGCCAGCACGCCTGTGGGGCCAATAAGAAGTTCTGTCGGCACTCTATATATATCGTTCCAATAGCCTAGTCTTCCAACAGGGAGTTTAACCTTGATGGCGTTTGTGGGGCCAATAAGCTCTGTCGGCACTCCATCGTCCCAACAGCGTATAGTCTTCCAACAAGGTGTTTAACCGTGATGGCATTTACCGGCTCGCCAACACGATCAGTGAACGCCAACAGACGCCTTGTTCGTAATCAGCGGCGCGAGCGCGCCATCAGATAGAACCGACAGACGCCCTGAAGGTGCTTTTTAGGGCCTAAACAGCAGCGTCTATCTCTGGCATAGACGCTATAGACGTAACGTTTGTGTTCTGAATTTTCCCTTCAATAAGTAACAGTCAGACGGATGATAACATAACGATGTGAAGATATGCTTTGGCTCATACCACGGCAAGCACAATCGTTTGTTGCTGCAGCCTCGGTTGCTCTTCGTCCACAACAAACTGAATCGGCTGTACAGCTGTCTTCGAGGGCGTGTATGCAGGGGTTCCATCTTCCTTTTTTGCGCAGGCCGATGGGGGCAATCGTGTAAAATCATTTTCGCTCGTCGCTGCCGTTCTGCCTACCTGTTCGCTGTACCTATTACGTCGCCGCCACCGCATGCTTCGGTCGCTTCGATAATCCCCACTTGTTACAAACTCGGAGGTTTTCGCACTGTTAGCAGTCGTTTTACACGACGGTTTTGATGCGCCTGACATGCCAGGAGTGGCATCGCTTGTAGTATCAGCGCGACGTTGCTTGTCTGCAAGACGGTGCCGGACAAACAAGCGTTATCAACGCCATAATTCCAACGGCACATTCCATTTATTTCGTGGCTACCGTGGCTTGCGCAGAAAAAGGTCGGGTTGACTGCGATAGCTTTTCTTGAGTCAAATAAGGGAGCTTTGGCTCAAATCGCTTGCAGCGCTAGCAATGCGGCCTCGTCTGCAAGACCGGTGCGGAGAAACACGCGTTAGGACAGCCAGAATTTCAAAAATGCAGCATAAACTAGACACAAGCGACAATATTCGTTGACATACGTAAGTATAGAGTTGTTTTAGGCGCCCCCAACACCGCTCACCGAGACAGCCGAGTTAACGCGTCCGTGCACTGTTTTGTAGGTCAATGGTTCGATTCCTCGTCGAACCTCGCTTTTTTTTTTAGGTGAGGTTTTCATTGGTTCTTTTTTTTTAGGACCAGGGTAAGCGCCTGTGCCTTGCTTTCTATCACGCCGACATTACCACCCTCTTCCTAAACCCAAAGTAGCTCGTTTTCTCGCACCCTCTCTTTTGAGAAGCCCGCCGTGAAAACAAAACCAAAACAAACGTCAAAACCTCTTACTTCCTCACTAACCGCAAGCAGTACACGTCTGCAAATAATTATGACTCCTCCAAAACTAACGTCTCATCAGGCGTGCCTCAGGGCGCAGGCCTATCACCCTCTCTATTTTCAATATTCATAACGATCTTCCAACTAACATACAAACAACCTTCGCTTATTGCAGACGATTGTGTCGTATACTCGTCATTCAAAACACCGAAAACAAAACTAAACTACAGCAAGACCTCGACACAATTGCACTATGGTGCCAAGAAATCTTTTGATGCCTTTAAATCTTACTAAATGTAAATCAATGTCATTTTCCCGTAAACGCTCCACTGTTCATCACACCTACTTCATTAATTCGATTCCTCTCGACACTGCCACGTCATACAAGTATCTCGGAGTGCACATGTACCCGTCTTTGTCATTCGCGCCGCACGTGCAGTCCATCTGCTCAGACGCTCTGCGCACACTTGGATTCCTTCGTCGTAATCTAAAATCTGCATCTCCCGACATTAAAAAACTAGCATACTTAACATACGTGCGCCCAAAACTCGCATATGCAATCGCCGATTTGGAATCCTTCCCAGGCATATCTCATACAACGAACTAGAATCAGTACAGAACCGTGCAGCTCGCTTTATAACCTCACAGTTTTCTAGAGAAACCAGCGTAACCGCCTTAAACAGTCACTCAACCTGCCATCTCTCGCCTCACGTCGCATCATCTCACGTTTATGCCTCCTGCCACAGTTTCTTTTTCCGCCTACCAGTCAAGGCACGAACTTTTAAAGCCGCCGAACAGAACTTCTTCCCGCACTAATCATTCAAACCCCATTGCACGAATTAACGGCAGTACATCGGCGATCGGGATGAACGACTCCTTGTTTCCGCCATGCAATTAAACTGTGGAATCACCTCCCCGAGGAACATTGCGGTTACACCTGACCGGACATCATTCCGGCAAAAGCTGGAAACCCACTTGATTACAGTCAATAACCTAACACTATAGCGATAGTGATCAGCGCACAGTATAATTATTCTTACCAAATAGTTCCGGTTTTTGAATCTAACCCCCAGTGAAAGTGTTCGTTTATTGCTTTGTTGTTCATTATTATTACGCGCGTTTACTATTGTATAATGTGTATTGTTGTCTCCATCAAATTGTACACAGTCACTGAGTATTTGTTGCCCCCCCCCCTTATGTAATGCCCTCGGGCCTTTAAGGATGCAATAATGAAATGAAATGAAATGAAGCCGTGCTCTCACCAAATCCGGACGCCAAGACCAACGCCGACGTATACGCTCCTTTCGTCGCCACCGCTGCCACCAGCTGCCTGGACGACCGCCGGGTTGCCCAGGAAGGGAGACGATCGCCGTGCTCTCACCAAATCCGACGCCAATACCAACGCCGACGTATACGCTCCCTTCCGTCGCCACCGCTGCCACCAGCTGCCTGGACGACCACCGGCTTGCCAGGAAGAGAGACGACGCACGTAGTTCCAGCAACACAATGCCTATCATTCCTTCAGCGACGCTTATTTTGTGCGCTACCTATAGCCAATCAGAGGTGGCAAAATAAAAAAACGAACGAAGCGATTAAAACAGCCGAAGACGGGACACGAGAAAGGAGGAGACAAACATTTATGCTGACTAGCAATCACATCTTTTTTATTGCATTAGGGCGCAACCTTTTACTAATCCAAATCTACGTAACAATAAAGAAAAAATAGAAGAAGGCGACGGGGCTGTACAACGAATTCATAAAGCCACAAGGATGGTAGGAAAGCCCGTATCAATTCGAAAGATATGCGATCCCTTTTCCGTTCACGCGAGACACTGGGCATACGAATACACTCGTCGCAGCATTGTGCAATAAAGAAAGCCTCGTGCGTCACGCGTGCCCTTTCTTCTTTTTTTTTTTTCAATGCACAGCAAGCTAACTGCCAGCATGACCCTTTGAGAAAGTTCTCGTAGTCACGCAGGCGATCGTTAATGCAACGTCCTGACAAGACAGCTGGGATTTTGTAAACAATTCTGTGCCTGCATTCCACAACCGAGCATATTTCTTTTCGCAAGACTTTTCTGCGTTATGCCAGCGTTCCAAAAAAAGTGCGGGTCCAATCCACCCTGTGGAGGGGTTTCGAAAGCGAAGCTTTATACACCACCTACCACGGTGCCTATGGCCCGGTTGCGTTATTCACACGTTACACTGTACCTGTAACACGTTATTTATTATTTCACTTCAGCACAATGTTCAGCAACGGACTGATGACCGGTGTGATACGCACTCAGATTTTGCGTTTTTCAGCGCAGTTATATTATTCGTGAAAGTTAACTCAAGCACATTCCACGGATGGTAGTCGGTTGGTTTGGTATCGGCATTGCACACGAGTCCAAACTTTTCGAGGTCGACCTGGACAAACCACTGGGTGCACAGGGCCGCCACACGTGCCGTGGACGGAGCGCACAGAGGCGCGAGAGGTCGCGTGACGCTATCACGTGGCATTCAGCGAGAACGCAGGGGGTAAACCCACAGCTGTGCTCGGTGAATACACCGCCTGTCTCCCCTGTATCTGCGTGTGCTCGTAGCTCAATTGGTAAGACAACGGGCTCTCGCTCCGTTTCTCTATTCGGTGCATGCACGAACAGGAAGTTATCGGTTTTCAGAAGGTACCTTATGCAGGAAACACTAGAGCAGGTGCTGATAGAAAATTCCTCATACGTCTCCTTCGTGAGGAACTCGCTTGGATCGCCGCAACTTCTTTTAACATCTTCCAAGTACATAGGCATGGTAACCTCCAGCCACTCAAGCCTGTCATAGTCAGCATCGCCGTAGTGCCGGACATCGGGGAACTTTTGGCGCAGGTGCCGGGTTGTATTGCTCATGTCCAGAAGTATGAACCACTGATAGAAGTTCCTCATGAATGTGATGGTGTGGCCTGCAGCACCCTTCTCTCTTTGCGAACGATGGGCTGCATGTGTGTCTGACTTGTTCTTTTAGGTGTTCCGAGGCAGCGGTCACAGCCGGAGGCAGAACTTGAATGGTCCTCCTCACGTTCATCTTTTCGATATTATTCGTATGGACGGGCTTTCGTTGTAGATAACGGACCGGCTTCACCGTCAGGTTCTCCTGCAGGTCATACACATACTTTAGGTAAGATACCTAAATTTTTCCCTTAGGTCCTATCAAACCCAACACCGTCATGAGCGCGCGTTCTTCAGCCCATCGCATGGCTCTTTGGAGTCAAAACTAGGAATACAGGTCTGTTAGAGTTGCACGGGGGTTATCGTCGTGCAACTCCTACTTCTAACGCCAGAGTGCCCTGGTCCAGCTCAGACTTGGCGTTTGCATGAAAGTTAAATAACGCACATTCCACGTATGGTAGACGGTTGTTTGGTATCTTCATTTTGACTCGGTGGTGGTCGGTGCAGGGGGTAAACCACAGCTGTGCAAGTTGCACTATGCGGCAACGTTTCACAGGTTTTTCCTTTTTTCATCACAAAGTAAACGGACATCGGGGAAGTACTAGCTCGGGAAGCTGACTACCCGTTGGACAACTTTAGTGAAGAAGTAGCCTAGGAATAAAAAAACGGTGTTGGGATTGCGCTCAACCGGTGGGTGTCGTCCCTTAGTTCACGAAGACAATAGCTTCCACGGCAAGGAGGGGAGGGCTAAAAACAACAGCTGGCTAATCCAACATCCGCTTGCCTAACAAAGCATGCAGTCCCGCTGCTTGTTATACTGAAGCTTTTCCCTAAAGGCCAACATTCAAATTTTTCGGCGTAAAACGTAAAACATCCAGTGCCAAACAAAAAGAGTGCGACTGCGATATGCTGCTTTTCCAAGCGAATGCGCGCGCGCAAAATAAGGCGCAACATTTTAAGAGCCGACTGGTGCCCATTACCGTAAACGCGGCCACATAAATTGCCGGGAACGGATTGATTTCAGAATGCCTAAACTCAGCCCTCACAGCGCGCTGGGCGCGTCACGCCGTGGAAGCCATCCCATAAGCCCAAATGCTGAAGTCGCTGGCAATAGGTTCTGAACCGCTTTTTCTCCCATTTATATTTAGAAGTTCCACTAACGTCTGCGCAAGCTAATGGAGTTAGGCGCAATTCCAACATCACGTTGCTATCGATCAGGATGAAGTAGACCGTCCGACAGTTATTTTTGCATCAGAAAAAGTTGCAGTGACATGTTGGACGCGATAGCGTTACTTTGACGCCGAATGAGCGTTTTAGAAGGGAGTTGCTGCGTTTACAATTTCTGCTTTCCAGTTGATTGATTATTGTAGGGTTTAACGCGCCGACGCAACGCAGGCGATGAGGCGCGCGCCGTAGTGGAGGGCTTCGGATTAATTTTGACCACCTGGGATCTTTAACGTGCGCCGAAATCTCGTACACATGGGCGTTTTCGCTTTTCGCCTCCATCAGAAAAGCGGCCGCCGCGGCCGGGAATCGCACCCGCGACCTCGTGCTCAGCAGCGCAACGCCTTATCCACTGAGCCACCGCAGCGGGTCTGCTTTCCAGTTACCGAAGGTTAGCCAAGATGGTTTTAAATTGCCCTGACACACAAATAACAGACGCCATCTACGCTTGTGTGGCTGAACATGTGGGCGTGAAGGTTGCGGCTGCTTGATCTTGGTCAGTTTCAGGGACGAGGCGACACTATCTGTCGTACAAAGCGCTTATTCCCTCATGCCGTGGCTGGTCTAAGCGTTTTGGTTTTCTGAGAGAGAGAGAGATAGAAAGCAAATACCTTTGTTCAGTAAGAAAGAGTGGGAGTTTGGGCAGAGGGGAGCCCGAATCCAAAGCCCCTAATGCAGCAGCTTGTTCCCTGCCCTCTCAATCAGCCCACGTTGATCTAGAGGTGACAAGCTAGTCAAAGCTGCCTCCCATATTTCACCACAGAAGTGGAATACGCAATTTTTGAGTTCTAACTCTCAGCATACCCTTGGACAGGGTGACGTTGCATGGAAGAGCGTGCATATTTTCCGCATTTCGTAGAGTTTTCAGTTAACGTTGCATGTTTTTTTTATCAAACATCTCCACCCATCTACATTTCTGAATACTATATAGATAGGTTTGTTTGCCGTGCAGAGTTTGCGATTCTTCAGCATTGAGCCCTCCTTGTGGCATGCGAAGGATCGGATAGTGTGTTTCAGCAGTTACAGTAGCTGCTAGGTTTATAGGTCACGTGACAGGGACATATTGTAGTGCCAAGTTTCGACACTACGAACCGCCACCCTTACGATTTCAGGAAGTTTGCTGCCAAATTAAAATTATTTCCGCCGATTTGTTTAGAAATTGCTTGTGGTTACCGGGCTATATAAAACGCTGACTTTCATATGAGCTAGAGAACATATACGCGACAAAAATCGGTCGTCTGTCCCTTTAAAGCTGGATGTTTCTTAGCCACTTATTGTAGCGCAAGCTACACTACGCTACCTCGGCAGTCTTCGCGGGGTGACCAGTTTTGCCCTTGCGCGCTAGAGGTCAAACCACACCCCCTTCCGTAAGCGCCCGGCAGCCTATTCCCAAACCATATCCCGTAGGGGACCAGGCCGACCCCCCCCCCCCCCCCCTTCTCTAAATAGCACCCCAGCATCGTGATGTCATCCAAGGTCACTTCCACTGAAGCTGTAGCCAAAATGGCGGCACCCATTTGAAAGCATTCCTGCTGTGGCGTCTCAGGCTTCTCAGGCATTGCGCTTGCTTTGGATCCCAGGATGCGTGCTTTGGCAAACTACACGCACCGCTACGTATTGCTCAAGTCGTCGCTACGCCTTTGCGAGAGTTCGCTGCACGTTTGCTTTTGGCGTGAGAGGAGCGCAGCGCTGGCGCAGTTAGAATATCGGTGATTTGGACGTAGGAGGCATGTGCACGCAATCTTTTGGCTGATACCTTCAGTGCTAGGTGCATCTACTCCAGATCATTACGTCCCCATAGCACTGGAATCGCGAAACAGTAGCCTAGATATCGGCGCTCTGCATGTAGGTAGGGGGTAAGTGATTGCTAGCACACGTACTCGCTCGCACGCGTACGGAGTGAATTGGCGTAAAGCTTGCCGACTTACCGCACAATCATTCTTCCAAATCTCCGCCTGCGCGTCGCTTAGGCCTGGGCGGTGCTGTATAAAATAATTTTGCCCTATTTTGAGCATGTTAGATGCGTTTTGCAATAGTGGCCAATAGGCAAGCTCTGAAATTGTTCGACACGTATGCATATTGCGTAAGAATTCTGCCCTGGTGCAGAGGTAGTGCAGAGTGCTTCCCCTTCTCCACACACACGCCAACACAAACATTTTGCAAAGTGTATTGCACGTTACGCGCTGCGCTGCAACGGCGTACCCGTACGAAAGCAGTCGCGGTTCGTTTTAATCGAGACAAGCTGCTTTCTCAAGCTTGTGGGAAACCCGGAGTCCTGGCGCGTTCCCCATTCCTCGCCGCCCGCCGCCGATGCGAGGGGGGAAGCACAGAACAGGGAGGATTTGGGGAAGGCTCCTTCTCTCGCCTTGGCGGTTGCGTCGCGTGTTGCGGCGGCGGCGCGGCGGTCGCTCGTCACGTGACCGACTCTTCGGGGCCCCGGTGAGCCGGTCCAACACCACCTAGACTATAAAGCCGAAATTCTCTTTTGCGCGACGCGGCCTACGTCATCGGGCTGGGGCGGGCGGGGGCTGATTGAAAAAGTCGGCTTCTTGGCAAAGCACATGGTCGTCTTCCCTGCAAAGCCCAAATACTTTTCTGCTGGCGTCGCCTGCAAGCTTTTCCGGGGGCTCTGCCACCCCTTCCACTGTCCCCCGTCCCGGCGCAGGTAGGTACGTGCAGGAGCAAAAAGACGCCGATGGGGCCCACAAAAGCCCAACGAGAAGGGGACGAAAAGAAAAGGCGCGCCCACTCAGCATAACTTCCCGGCTTATTCTTTGCAGTGGCTGGGCGGCAGGGTTCACTAAACACAACTTACCAGAATTTTCATAGCCACCCCTCACAACATGTTTCCTTCAGGGCAAAGAGGTTCAAGTAGTGCCACACAGCATGCCCGTGTTTGTGTCAGTTCGCGCAGTGACAACAAATATCGATGTATATTTTGCGGTAGAATGAGAACAGATTGTTCGGTAAATTGTGGACAACAATAACGTAAAATTATGTTTATAAGTTACAGCCTTTATTTGCAAGCAAGTTCGACGGAGGTTGAATGACACCTACCCCGCACTATTTTCGACAGCGCCTGTAAACTGAAACTGCTGTGTTCTCAGTCAGCTTTTTTTTTTTTCTCACTGCATGCACCCATGTGCAGTGATCCTGACCACGCTTCTTTTCGTGCCTGTCATTTGTCATTCTGCCGGGATGGTGCACACTATATTTGTGATGCCGAGCAAGTGATCAGTTCCGTGGTGTGGCGGAAATTACACACCAGAGTGTGAAGTGCCGGTGTTTCGGTTTCCTCAAGAGGACGAGTTGCGACGAAAATGGATACGTGCAATACGCCGAGAAGAATTTCCACCTACACTGAACTCCAGGTTGAGCTCCTGCTGAAGCATGTGCTGTGGTGCAGTACAAACATTCTGCTTAAGAACTTCTGTTGCCGACTGAATGACAAGATCGCGGACGCTAGCGCAAAAACAAAAGAAAGAAAGCTTCAAACGCTGAGCAAGTGAGTCACTGTGTTCACAGCAGCACTGGTGTTCTTTTAGTGCAATAAATCCGTTTTAAATCATTATAAATGCATTTGTAGTGTTCGATCTGCATGCTTTTAAAAAATAGCTGGCATCATTAGGATGTTTCGCTGAAAAAAAATGGTTTCTTTCCGAGAAGTCACAAAGACAGTCCTAATAACACATGTTTCACTAGTCTAGACGTATTAATTCCCCAATAAATACTTTACGCGCGGTAGCAAAAAGTAAATGGCTCAGGATTGACGTGAACTGGTCCATAAAAAAATTCGAATAATTTTGTGGTGATTCTTTTAACTGAATGTGGAGCAACATGCCCTCAAATTTAGGATAAGCGCAATAGTTCGACATGGTCGCATCGTTTCCTGCGAAATACGATAAATAGCCCTGACCCCTTCGAGTTTCAGCGTAGTGTGTGAAGGACTGCTCCTAATGGATTTCAAAAAAAAATTAAAAGTCGTTATTGAGGTGAACATTTTTTCTTACCAACTCACTCTTTTTACAGGCATCGGCTGCAGACACCTCCGTGCACAATAGAACATGGCAGGGGTATTATAATGGCGTCCACGAATGATCAGCCAGTTAGTCGTATAATAATCCTATTTGTCGGTCTTGCTTTGCATTACGCTCTCACAGCGCATTTCGGCCCATGGCAGTGAACTTGAATATGGTGTGCATGTGACAACAAAATATTCGTAATGATGCTGTTGGTACGTGACAAAAAGAACATATTTAAAATAAGAACAGGTAAAATTCAAATTTAGCTTTACGTTGAGTCTTTTAGCCAGGGTGTAGAACCGGAACCGAACCGAACCGAAAACCAGAACTGAACCGGTATTTTTGCCGGAACTGAACCCGAACCATTATTTTTTGAGCCGGCTGAACCCGAACCGGAACTGAACCAAAAAAAGAAATAACGGTTTCCGGTTCTCGACGAAACGGTTCGACCATCCTCTTATTGATAACGGGTGATAAGTGTCATTAGGGGCTTCTTTCACGCGCCATCAACTTCGCAATCTCTCACTCACTTTTACCCTTTCAATGAATTAAAGCGCTCCGAACGCGCTCATCACGGTCACAACATGGTGACAATTTGATTATTTGATTGATTGTGAGGTTTGTTAGTGCAACCGACGCAACGCAGGCGATGAGGCGCGCCACAGTGGAGGGCTCGGGATTAATTTTGACCACCTGGGGACCTTTAGCGCGCGACGAAATCATGAACACACGGGCGTTTTCGCTTTTCGCCTCCATCAGAAAAGCGGCCGCAGCGGCCGCAAATCGAACCCGCGTCCTTCGGCTCAGCAGCACAACGCCATAGCCACAACATGGTGAAACGACTGCACACCAGTATAGAAATTAAGACCCCTAATCGGAATTGTATGTTGCTTTGGACGAGCAAGCAGGGTGCAAGGCTGGGAAGAAGAAATGTCAAACTCTTGGCAGCCTGCGCGATGTTTGAAGCACCGAATTCGCCCTTCCCGCGGTCGCCGGTGTGCCTCTCACCAACGTTTGTCGCTCTCTCTCTCTCCCTCATTTGGGTGGTGCAAGTGCAATTAGTCCGTGAGATTGCTGCCCTGTGTACCAGCCCTACATTTGCCTATGCCTATTTGCAGCAGCTAAAGAGTGTTGAAATTTTGGCTTTTAGGTACATGCATAATCACAAGAATTAAAACAGCGCCACAAACGGGACGCAGGAAGAAAGGGACGCACATATGTTTGTTATTGGTTCGAGACATCGGCTTTATACAAGCGAGGCAAACCTCACGAAACGAGAAAGATGGGAAAATAGGGCGAAGGGGCCGGAGAAATAAGATTTTCGAACCTACTACACGGGGATAAGAGAAGATTGATCGATTATGAGGTTTAACGCGCCCACGCTACACAGGTGATGAGGCGCACTGCAGTGGAGGGCTCCGGATGAATTTCGACCACCTGGGGATCTTTATCATGCGCCGAAATCTCAAACACACGGGCGTTTTCGCGTTTCGCCTCCATCAGAAAAGCGGCAGCCGCGGCCGGGAATCGAAACCGCGTTTTTGAGCTTAGCAGCACGACGTCTTAGCCACTGAGCCACCGCGGCGGGTGAGGTAAGCGAAGATACGTGTCTATTCGAAATTCTAGCGATTGTGTTCTTTCGAATTGACAGGTGTGCCCAGCGTTGGGCACTGTACGTTGGGTTTCGCTGATTTCCACTAGCGTGTTTGGTAGTCTCTTGTACAGGTAAAGCTGCTCTTCACAGGCGAATAAAACGCCATGTTGTGTGCGCTGGCGTGTGTTTGCGCGCTTTACGTGGAAGTTTTCTTTGTTGATTGTTTTGCAATGGGGATGCAGGCAGCATTCGCTCTTGATTGTTGCAGTAAGCCCGATAACGAAGGGGCCGCAGCCCATGGTCGGCGATATTTTTCCGCCGCGTCTTCTTACATGCTTGGCCAAGGATCCTAAATGGACCATGAAAACGAAGCCCTACCTTGCCTTATTTGAAAGAGCTGCCTTTGGTGACCCTTTAAAGACGCTGTTTTCATAAGAAGTGGTGAGAAACACTGAAAAAACTTTCAAATTTTCTGCCACCCAGCATCAGCAGCTGACGTAACAAGGAAGTAATTCAAGCAAAATAGACAATGTCTTAAGTCATTATTATCACCAAGCAGTACAATAAAACGAAGCAAGGGGCACCAATAAATAACACACTCATGTCTCTTGGCGGTGGCTTTGTGTAGTCTCTAGGACGACAGTAGGGGTGGTGAAAAAGAGGCTGGTACATTTTCTGTTACACCTGGCCTAGATTTTCAAATTTGACAGTAGTATTGCAGCTCATTTTAAAAAACCACTAGTTCGAGTGAAAAAAAATACTTCAGTTTTCTGGTGGATTTAATGTATACAAAACTGATTTTTCGCACCTTGCTAATAATTCAGTTCTGAACCGGTTCACGAACCGGTTCAACGCCCCGAACCGGTTCGCGGATCGAATTAGTCGAACCGGAACTGAACCGGAACAAAATAAATTTACCTGAACCCGAACCGTAACCGAACCCGTATTTTTTTCGGTTCGACACACTGATTTATTTGTATTACTTACATTTGTCGTCTTTATATTTGTTCTTTGATATGTTTACATTCATATATTTTTATATTTTATTTTGTTTGTCAAAATTTCACCCCCCCCCCCACACACAGATAAAAATCCTGGGTGCAGTAATGCCTAAGAGTCCACATACTTGAGCAAAATCATGGGCATCTTATGTGGCATAGAAATAATAGCAGTTGCCCTGCCAGTTGGAAAACATACAATTCAAACAATGCAGATGCTAATCGGTATATATGTCTCCTTCTGCTTAGAAATGGCCTCTTTCTGTATTTTTAGTTTATAAATAATTTAATGCTTGGCTGCAGGAGCTCTGATAAACTAGAAAATGTCAATAATGAAGAGATGGGCATTGCTTCCACATAATCTACAGATTTTTTTTTTTACCATTCGTGATGTTAAATTGCCTAGGCGAATCTTTGGAGCTTGGTAAGAAACTGCTTCAATGCACAACGGAAACCGTGTTGGACAAACGGCACTGCTAGCATGTGACATGCACGTGAAAGAAGGCAGGATAAAAGATATATGCATCTTCCTGTTTCCTTTTCCTGTGTCTGCATATTGAAAGCGCCTTTATTTGCCAAAATAAGGCTGAGCGGGAGGAGGGATGAGAAACGTTTAAAGGTCACACTGCAAAAGAATGTGCCTTAAGCGTTTCTTAAAGGGGTCCTGAAATACCTTCCGCCGATGCATGGGTGTACATGTAACCAAATAAGACAATGTATTAGCAATCTCCTCCCGCAAGAATTTTGTTAAAGCGATGAGTATTAGCTAGCTGAGAAATCGTAAATCAAAAACGGCGCATTATCGTCGCGCCGCGTTTCCTCCTCTTTTCAACTGTTGACGGCGCGCGAGCACTCCCTCCCATGATGCTGCGCTAGTCAGCGGTGACGTACTTTCGCATTACGCTTCCTCCGACTGCCGTCTGCTACGGGCAAGTTTTGTTGACACCATGAATTCCGCACTCCGCTCAAGGATGGATAAGCGAACGAAAAAAACTCCCAAGCATTTCCCCGAGGGTGAACATGGTTAAGTGCGAATGCACGGGGTGATGCTATGAGGGGGAGTAAAGTTAAAATCCGTTGGCATTCGCCCGTGAGCGCGCGCGAGCCGACCCACGGAGGTCTGGCAGTTTATCGCTGCATATATAGGGGGGTACGCCGCGCCGAGCGCGCCGAGCCAGGTGGCTGAGAGAGGAGGCGAGCGCAAGGGGAGAGGGACAGCGGCGCACGGCAGCTGCAGCCGAGCGAGGGGGAGAGGAGAGAGTGTGACGTCACGGTGGAGAGAGAGGCGCGCGGCAGCTGCTGGGGAGAGGAGGCGCGCTGTGACGTCATACCATGACGTCACGGCGCGAGGAGCGGTGCGGGGAGCGGCGCGCACCCGCGCAGCCACGGCGAGGAAGCGGAGCGAGCGCGGTCACGTGGTGAAGTGACGTCACCGCGCCGTTGCTACCGACGCTCCTCTCCGCTCCACGCCGTTGCTAGGGAGAGGAGGACTGCGGCCGCCGCCGCCGCCGCCGCCGCCGCGGTGGAAGGTTTGGGGTCGCTTATAAAGTGCATTCGCCCTTAAAAAAACATAGAGAAAGAAATACTGGTAAGAGTGGACACTCCCATAGAGCCCTGCGGCCGAATGACTGTACTGTAGTGTAGCGCACCGAGCGGACGGAGAGCCAAACTACTAACCATACTTTCGTTCACTTTCGGTTTCGGTTTCGCGGACACCGATTTTGGCGGTTAGTTTGAAGGACTGGAAAGCGCTGCTCACGGCGACGGGCATCGGTACGGTATTCGGACGCTTTCATGCAATAATTGTTTATTTGAATATATCATTCTCAGGCTTAGTGCCCGTATGCTTTTACAAAAAAAAACCTTTTTCTGAAAACGTGAAATTGCAATTTACAGTACCACTCACACTTGGTTAAGAATTCTGTCGCGTGTTCACATGTTGCCGAGCCACATAAAAGAGACACATCATAAATGAAGAAATATTTATTGCATGGCACAACTAACGAACAAGTTCAAATTGTCATCATTCTTTGCAACACACATATAATAATAAACAGTGAGTAATACACACAGAGACAATACACAGTAGTGAGAGGAAAATACGTTTCCAGGAATGAAAAAAATGCACAAGTAAAGGTATCACAACCACACAAAGGATTTTTTCTCCACGGTAATTGAAAATGCAGAAAACCCAGAAACTCAGCCATCCACAGGTTTACTTGTATCTACGACACCCTCAGACTCTGTGCGCTGTTGCAGTCATACAAAAATATCAACCATAACATAATCTAGACACTCGGATACTTGCAACTGTTTACAACCACTATCTCCGCAGATAATTTTCTTAGTCTGGCAATTTCTCCAGTTAGGATGTGAAAGAAGGGAAAAACTTTGGCTTTGATGGCCTCGCTTATTTGATGAACGCTAATGAGATCTATTGCCTCGGGGCAACTTCAAATCAGTAGCAGTAATTGAACAGAAATCCCATTTATGTGGAGATGCACACGCAAAAGGTTAAGAGGAAAAAAATCAACTTCCTATTGGTTCCTTGCAAGGGTGCATTTTCCCAAGAAGCCGGGTTACCTTCCGAAAGCGTTGCCTTCCCAGTAAAGGCAAAGGGCCAGGCGGGGATATTTTAGGTACGTGCACGTAGTCAACCGACAGGTTCCAGGCTCGATTAAGGCACACAAATTCATGCCTTCCGCTGTCAATACGAACAGTCTAATATAAGAAACAGGGAAGCAGTATATGCTTCTCGTGTATGAGACAATGGTGGCACATTACAGAATCCCATAAGCATTTGACAACGTAGGTCCCAACATGGTTCTCTTCATCTAGGCCAGTCCGACAACAGGCAGCACGTATGGTGACAAACGACATTTAGCATGACCTCTTACCCTGGCAGTCTTCATAATGTAAAAGGGTTTTTGTGAATGTACTGTTTTCACAATATTACAACTAGCAGCAACAATAATTTGCGAGTGGAGTTTGGAGACTGTATACGCTGTTGTTAGTGGTTTTAATGATATGAGGCATGTCAGTGATAAAAACCGTTTGTTCCTTGAGTCAACGATAGTCTTTTCAGTGGTCACGCCTTATTGAGTGCCGAGACTTGCGTTAGATTTTAGGTGCTAATGGCAAGGTTCAATAGATGGAATACAGTTGCGGTATCCATCAGAAGCATCAATAAGGCAGCAAGAAGCATTGCAGGCAGTCATCAATACAACTGAATAACTCTGGGAGAACAGTTGGCACGGCCACTTTTGTGAGTCCTGTGAGGGCACGATTCATGAAGTGCTTGCACCATGTTTGGTATGACGAATGCAGCTGGCTGGTTGGCTCTGTCTTGAGGGCACCTGTAGACCTGCACAGGTGATAGGTGATATAGTACACAAACTGCTTGCAATGACAGATGATATGCGAATAGTCTGTAAATTTCACTGCAACTAGTATTCAAGTATTGCCTCCAGTGCATGCCACCTATTTAAAACACAGTTCTCTTATTCTATTCAGCAATCATGCGGTCAAGCTATTAGCAACACTTAAAATATGGGTCTTTGTAATTTCGCAACACTGGTTAGGCACATTCTTAATGCAATTCACCTATTGTTTGGGTTAACAAGAATGATAACGCTGCTCACATAGCCTGAATCCCTTTGTCTTTTTTTGTAAAATCAGGACGAAGAGCGAGAGCGAGCTGAACGTTAAACAAACCTGTTGCCCCACGGGCTCGCGAAAGAAACGCATCCCGAGAACGGGCACCTGGCGAAAGTATATTTGGGCGCTGTGTGGGCACCATGGCAAGCAGCAGTGAGCGTCGTACTGAGTACTACTGACCGCCAAAGGCCATGCCTTAAAAAGATATGACAAGAAACACACAGTTCCGACTGAATAGGTGCAATCTGCGCAATACGTGTTTAATGAAACTAGCCAAAATATGACCAGAGAAAAGAGAGCAAACGCTTGAAAAAACGGCAAGTGTGGAACAGTTGTATGCAATGCCTGCGATACCGGAATTGATATACGATGTAGAACGAAGACCAAATTTGAAGGTTTCAATGCACTGCGCACTCACCCCGCCTCGAGCAAAGCTGTTATCTGCCGACGAAAGACGCGTTTTTACCGTACCTGGCGCGCCAAAGCGAAGCGACGAGCGCGCGTTATCGGCGTCGGCGAGCGGGTTCGCTTTGTACGCAGGCAGCTTGGTATGCACCCATGTGTAAAACTTACGATGAGTGTACGGCTGCTGGTTATGCCCAGATAAGCCAAATTAATGCAGATACGGCTACTTCGCCGTGTACGTTAGCCCGGACGGCTTTGCAGCGCATCACGGCCATAATAGCAGTAACAGTTGGCCAAGCTAGCAATGGCTAGCTAGTATAATACAACGCAGCGTGCGGCTCACGTAATTCAGTGCAGCGACAGCGCACAACGCCTGCTTCGCCTACGGACCGCCGGCCGGCCGGCCACTTCCGCAACTCACCGCCGTCGTTTGCGGCACGTAAACGCTACGTGCGACGACGGGCGCGTACCGCTGACATCCCTCAGCGCTAGATAAAACACACCCCTAAAATACCATTTAAAAATACTTCAAATACTTATCTTAAAGACGCAGCACTAGCTATGCCTGATTCCCTGAGGTTACGCAGTGCTCGCAGCGTTTGCAGTACAAGGAAACGTAAATATGATACGCCACACCAGCACTTTAAAAAAAGAAAGTCTCACCTTTCGTTCAGGATGCAAAACCGATGTCGCAAATAAAGCGCTAGGCGTTTCCTTCTCAACAACAGAGGTTAGCACGAGGCTGCAGAAACGCACGTGCAAACGCTGCCGAAAGAGCCAAATGGCGGCTTGCGCTTGCGGCTTGGCCAGGCTTGGCGCAAAGAAGCCAAAAAATTTACATTGCCAGCCATTCAACTTATTACACAAATAAAAATGTGTAGTCTAATGTGTAACAAAATTTTAAAAGTATAATATTGTGTGTTAGCTTAATTTTAAATATATAGTTTTTTACCACTTGCGCCGACTGCCGGACGGCGCACGAGTCAGGCCACTCGGCCGCGATAAGCCCGTGTGTCCACTCTTCTAATTTTTTTATTTCTCAATGCTTAAAATCTGGCCGCATGTGTGCGGTGGCCTGGCCTTGCCCTTTCGCCGTGTGCGTTGCTGCAGTGCAGCACGTGACTTTTAATCGGCGGCGAACTCGCAGCCGCTGGGGGAGGATCTTGCGCTCGGTCCTTTCATGCACCGCGCACTGTTTTATCCAAAAAGCGCCGTATCAGATGTGGCCCCGCTGATGCCGGGTCTTATTTGCGGTGGTGGTAATTCCTGCCGGCGCCATGCGAAAAAGACATTTTAAACCGATACAGAACCCGTGCACAAAACGCTTCAATCATGTGACCAGTTCAGCTTGGGGCGACGCGTGGTGGAGAGCGGCAACGTTGGCAAAACATGCTCCGGCGCGGCTCTGAGCTTTCTAGCGCTGGAGGGAGCGCCTTTCTTTGACGATCGCAAACATCGGTTGCCTTGGCAACAAGGCACAAACCGCCCCAGAGGTTAGTTACGGTTGCGTGATCCCGGTTCAGCTCGGGGCCCCACCTCGCGACATGTGGGCACTGCAGACGTACCACTCACTCTCATTAGGAAGTGTGAGATGCGTTTGGCGTTACAGGAGGGATGGTGTGTTGTGGACGCCTTTGTTTCGCGATGAAATGCGACGTTGTGCTTCTGCGGGTGGGTAGTGCTTCCCATGATCTGGATTATCTTTCTCGAGCGATGTACGACTCAACCTCGCATGGGGTATGTGCAGTGTGCGTGGCTAAATGCCATCTCGGCTTGCGCGCCAGAGTTAAGTGACTTGCTGTTCGTCCTCGCAAACCGCGCGCGAGGTGAGTGCCGAATTTGCGACGGGCAGGAGGAGGCAACCCATCGTCTGTCAATCGCGGTTCAGACTTGCAACGCATGTTGTGACGTTGTGTTCGTTCGAAACGCATCTCTGGATTGTTTTGAAGTGGAAAAAAATGTATCCGTCAAACCCGGGCACTCGGCTCAGGGCGTTCTCTGCGATTGCACGAAAGAAGTGCCACGGGGCTTCAACGCTTTCTTTATGGAACGTACTCCGGTAAGAGAATATCCATGTCGTGTTATGGCCGTGTTGCATTCAATACGAACGGTTAAGCGTTTGTTTACACTTGTTTCGTTTGTCGTAAAATGTCCAAGCACTCCGGCACTACGCTGGCAGATCAGCCGGCGAGTCGACGCTGAGCAGACGACTCATCTCTTTGCCGGAAGTGCGTGAAAAAGCCGCCCAATAGCAGGATGTCTAGCTCATGACGAACATCTGGGAATCGGTGATGTAGACATGTGAAGATGGCGGCGTCCAAAAACACGAAGGAAAGGGTGAGAAAAAAAATCAAAGCATCCCCCTCGCGAGGGGCACGATCAAATGCAGAGCATTTCCGCGGGGGGCGTGCCTGCAAGTCTTATGGATTACGTATTGGTGGTTGTTGTTGTAATTGTTGTCTTCCAGCGTAGACATTGTCGATGAAGTCGATGGTGAAACGTGAAACGTGCCGTGAACCCCCTGCCGCGGCTATTACGCAACGTGGAGAGGCTACGACGCAACGTGGCGCGGCTATGACGCAACACAATCCAACACAATTCACTTTAATCCAACCCAATCCAAATCCAATCCAAGCCAAGCCAAGCCAAGCCAAGCCAATCCAATCCAATCCAATCGAATTCAATCCAATGCCCTTTGCGAGAGAGTGTTTTAGCGCCGAAATCGCGCCACCACATGAACGCGAACCGAACGCGGCGAGAGAGGGTGTTGCGAGTGGAGAGAAGGCGAGGAGGACGCGGGGGAGAGGGCGCACCTGTGGCCGACGGTTGAATGAGTCAAGGATATAAGGCGCTTGCGTAACCTTCCATTCTGTGTCGGCTCCGTGGAGCAGTCGGTAAAGTGCCGTGTACCTTGCGTTCCGCCCGCAGAGTCGTGGGATCGAAACCTGGCGCCGGAAGGTATTATTTCTTTATATAGTGTAGTGATGCGGACTACGGACGCCAACGCGGGTGACATCGTGAGTTACTAAAATGCTCTGCATTTAAAAAGCGACAAACTTTGCAACAAAAGTGTGAGCTTTCCGCTGCGCGTAAAAGAATAATACTTGGCCCAGATGACCTTGACGACCCAATCTAACGATTGCGCTACTTCATTTAGTGTGCTCAAAATGCCTTTCAGGGCCCCTTTAAACACTATGGATGAGCTGCTTTACATCATAAGCGTTTCTTACAATCACGTTTAGTCCCGGTGACTTTCTTGCACAGCTTAACCGCCATGCGGAAAAGCCAACTTTAACAGCTCGAGGCTCGAGGAATGTGGAAAGGAGTAATGGTCTCACGTTTGCGAATGCTGTACTCTGCTTAAAATCAGACGTTCTATCAGTCCTGGAAGTAAAAAATTCCCGCGCCTTCCCGCGAGGGGAACACGAGTAAATGCAGAGCATTGGGGCCTCAGTACTGATTGAAGGCAGTGTTGCTTCCATCGCTTCTTCCGTGATGCTGGAGTAGTAGACACGAGTAAACGTGGGCACGAGCGTCAACCAAGGAAGGAAGGAGTAACGCAGTGACTGAAGCACGAGCGACCGCTAGCCGCTTTATATTTGCAGCGCGCGCAGTAGAGGGAGAGCAGTACGGGGGGGAGAGCGCGCATGCGCAAGCAGCGCGCGCCCTTCCACGCCCCACCGCGCTGCTATCACGCACCTGTTACGCCGAGACCGCGACGGAGCGAACGGGCTGACTACGACGCATGCGCGCGCCAGCTGCTGTTGAGAGAGAGGAGGGAAGGAGAGGCGCACCTGCTGCGGACGCGAAACTGTTGACACCGTCCAACGCAGGAACAGGCGAGGCTAAGAAATGCTCTGCATTTAAACCAGAGAACGGTAGGACGTTTGGCCTTAGGCGCGCATGGAAAAACAACTAACGAAGCAGTTCAGGGAGATATGGGCTGGGCGTCGTTTGAAGTTAGAGAAGCACAGAGTAAAATATGCTTTGAGATGAGGTTGAGGGCAATGGATCAACGAAGGTGGGCAGCTAAGGTATTTAGGTACCTATACTTTAAAAGCGTGGACACGCAGTGGTTAAGAAAGACCAGAAGGCTAACGATGAAATACAGAAAGAACAGTGGAGATCCCAAAACAGCCAAGGTAACCAAAAAAGAGGCAAGGCAGATTGAAACGAATAAATGGAGGGAAAAAATGGAAGCTAAAACGTCGTTAGAGGTGTACAGGGCTGAGAAATTGAACATCAGAAAGGAAAATTTCTACGATAATTCCCAGGTCAGTGCTTTGCTTTTTGAGGCTAGAGCCGGTTGCTTGCGCACTGAGAGCTTTGTGGCGAAGTATTCACAAAATGATGGGGTATGCGTGGTCTGCGGAAAAGAAACAGAAACTATGCGGCACATAGTGTTAGAATGTGAGGGTATCCATCCAAATCTACATGAAGGGAATATTGGGCTTCCAGAAGCCCTAGGATTTAAGGGTATCAGAGAGGGAGTTAACTTCAAAGCTGTCGAGGGGACGAAAAGAAGATTAGAATGCTGGTGGACGAAAAGCAGAGAGGGGAATATTGCCTAGGACAGTTACCACCTGTAACAGGAAAAAAAAGTATTTCGGGCCTAATAAGCTTTAGTGCCTGCCCTAAGTAGCGCTAGTATTAAACCAAGAGTGTAAAACATGGTTGTATTAGTCCTTTTTGGTAAGATGACATGTCATCACCCCGCTTCAAAGGGGAAACCAATAGCAATCATCATCATCAGCAGCAGCAGCAAGGTGAGGCAACACATACGAGCCAAAAGCAAAGGTGCGCGTTCTCCCGTTTGTACGCAAGAGTTCCTTTAGAGCATGCTTTAGTTAACTGCTGCGTATCAATTAAAACTGGTGTTTTGTGCGCCGCCGAAACCACATCGCTCAATGAGGCACAGGGCAGCGCGTACTAGACATCTCACTCGGGGATCTTTAGTGTTGATCGAAACATGTGGTACGCACAGTAATTTTTCGCCTTCATCGTAAACTCAACTCAGCCTTGACTGCCGGGAATCGAACCCGAGAAATTGTACCTCCTGCAGCCATGAGAGACCATGCGAGATTAGAGCAATCTGGCGCGTGAGAAATCTGAATTATTAAGGCGAATAAAGCCGCCGTGGGATATTATTTAGCGAGTTGGCGATACCCAGGAATGAACAGCTTGGGGCTACTACAGATACATACTTGATTACACAAAACTCAAAAGTAAAATAAAAAAATGACGCGGGCGGCCCGACACAACATACGTGCATTATTAATCTATGTCTGTCCACCGGTGTTTTTCCTGAGGAACTTAAAGTTGCTAGAGTGACCCGATTCATAAAGGGGGAGCACACGACAATGTATCAAATTACAGACCAATATCTGTCCTGACAGTTTTTTCCAAGGTATTTGAGGGAGTAATCTATAATAGACTATCGACTTTCTTTTTTAAACACCATGTAATTTCCAAGCATCAATATGGTTTCCAAAAATCTAAATCAACAGAGAAAGCATTACTGTACATTAAAGATAAAATAATTGCAAACATTGAAAACAGGCAGTTCACAATTGAACTGTTTTTAGACCTTAAAAAAGCATTTGATTCGATAAATCATAATATTTTGCTAAATAAATTGGAGAGGTATGGAATACGTGGCGTGGCAGGCAACCTTTTAAAAAACAATTTGACTCAAAGAAAGCAGTTTGTTCAACTAAACTCCATTGCATCAGACATATTAGAGCTAAAACAAGGTGTCCCGCAAGGCTCCAAGTTAGGCCCGTTACTGTTTATAGTTTATGTAAATGACATAATAAATATAGAAGGTCCGCAAGAACTTGTAATGTATGCGGATGACACTAACGTTTTCTTCACATCTGACAATATAATTAAACTTCACTCAATGGTAAATGTTTACTTGGAACAATTATCAAATTGGTTATTAGATAATAAATTGCAACTTAACGCTACAAAGACAACTTACATGATATTTAGGCCGTACAATAACAATGTCGAGAAAGAAATTCCCATTATATTCAACAGAACCAAGTTAAACCGAGTGACAGAACAGAAGTTCTTAGATGTTTGGTTTCAAGAACAACTTTCGTGGAATACGCATATTGCTCACCTGTCCTCCGAACTCCGTAAAAGTATAGGTCTCATATATAGAATCGGCCATTTGATACCACTATAGTTGAAACAAATCTTACACAATGCTCTCATTTACTCGAAACTATATATGCTACGGGATTTTGGTGTGGGGGACCACAACTAAAACTAATTATAAAAGGCTCATTGTATTGCAAAAAAGAATTTTGCGCATATATTTAGATTATCGTGGCTATGACGAAGATTTGAGGACAAGTCCTTTATTTACTGAATATTCATTGCTTCGAGCTGACCAAATCTATTACATGAAGGTTCTGCACACCATTTATAAGCAAAAGACCACATCAAGTTAACAATAAAATCTTCTGGGCTACCATCTCAGGACCATACAAATACGGCACCCTTCCAAAAGTAAGAACGAACTATGGTGATGCCAATCTTTTCCTGCTCCAGTTCAACTGAAATATTTAAATAAATTTAGGGAAAATTAAAACTTCGACGCACGCCAGTGAACTTACGTTTAAAAAACCAGGTCAACAGACGTAGTGTGTTACTTAAGCAAAACGCTCGGAATACTGATATATCATTATGGGTTCGAAGTATATGTCTACATGTTCCCCTAAGGTAGAATTTAAAAACAAACAAAAATATATTAATGCGTAATTAATATACTATACAATACTATGTCACAATTACGTAATACGTAATTGTGACATAGTAGTGTAACTTATGAAAGTTCATGAGTACAAATTACTGCGTTTATGTGTACATTGTGATCCCTTTGTGAATTTGAGACCTATGCTTTGTATAATACATAAGAAGTGTAGTAATTAATTATTTGCTTTGTGCTGTTTCTCTATTACGATTGTGCTATCATGCTTAAATTTGTGAACAGACGTGTTGTTATGTACGCTGTAAATCGGGTGGCTGAGGCCTCTGTCAGGCCACGTTCGCCTTTAGTCTCAGCCTCCCGTTGGTTTTTGCCAAGAAATAAAAATCAGATCAAATCAAATCAAAATATGTTGATCGACACCGTATGTTATGCACCAGCTGCCCGCGTAATTTCTGTTCCTGCCTCGATTAAATACTCAAACGTGTCGTAAATGGCCCTGTGGGCAGCCATAACCTATTTCACGCCCATTACTACAGCGCAAATTTCTTTGCTGTGACCAAAACCAGGTACTTCGCCGTTCGTACGAAGGTCGCGTCAGCCCGCCACCAAGCAAGCTCGGGAGCGTTTCTGACAGCGCCTTATAGATGGCGCTATATGGTAGTACATATTGGCGCTATATGGTAGTACAAAGGGGGAAACCAATAGAAATCATCATCATCATCATCATATTAGGGTGCCTCGATGCGCGCCGATCGAGGCACCCTAGTTGACCCTAGTACATATTAGAGTTCCTGTATATGCTCCCTAGGGAGCATATACAGGAACTCTAGTACATATACTGATATAGCATCGTCTGTTTATTAGCAGGTGGCAACGTGATTTGTAAAATAAGCAGCGCAGAAAACTAGTGGTGGCAAACTTCGTCCTCTGTTGCTGATTCGATTCTTCAGGAGATGGATCGGTGCCGTCGTCTTGTCTTCGTTTTGGCGGCGTTGTAAAAAGCAGTGCTGTCACCTGCGGTGCTCGCCGGCGAGAACTCAGCACGCCGGCTTCACCTGTGAGCTGGCTCAAGCGAGCCCACAACGTGAAGCCGTTAACAGCTCGAGGCTGTAACCGGTGACGACAATGTGATCACACGCATAGCACAGCGCATAGTATACTCATACGTCGAACTTGCCAGACGCCGAAGCGACCGTAGCATAAAAACAACAAAAAATGCACAAAGCATTCGGGTGAAACTATAAAGGAAGTGACGAAAAGGGTTTTGCCATGTGACTTCTAACCGTGACGTCACAACCTCGACCTGTTGGGCCTCCCCAATTTACCAGTCCTGGACGGTCCGCGGGCAGTTCGAGGACTGCCCTCAGACTGAAAAAGTTGAGCACCGGGTCGCGTCTCGGGCAGTCCGCGGACGATCTGGGGACTGATAATCGAGGAGATCCGGGTCCCACAACGAGCGTCCCACAACGCTACGCGCGATCGTAGCAGACGCCGAACGCAGCCCCTGAGCAAAATGGCAATCGCCGGCGAATGACAAGATAACCTCCTGATAATATGAAGCCATTCTTTTGCGATTGCGGCCCCACGCAATTGATTAAAGCTCTTGGACACGCCCGGTACTGGCGACTGAGCCCACTGAGCAAGGAGTCGGCTAGCAGGTACCCTACATAGAGAGCCATGTGCAAACTGTTGACCCCTGACACACTACGGATAAAGTGCGTTTACTGAGCTTGCACAGCGCTATGCATGTGTGTAAAAATTTCAATTTGTCCGCGAAGGCACGTTTGATTTATTCTCCTGGCTAGCTAGCGTCGTTCGAATCGCCTTCAGTGAACCTCGCAAGCGACTCGCGAAAGAAACAAAAAAGCTAGATTGGCGCAAAACGCGAGCGTTGTCAACGGCACGTGGAATGACGTCGGAGGAGAGAGGAACTGCAGGCATTGTTTCTTTCCGCACAAAGAATGGAAAGAAAACGAAGTCGTGCATTAGCGCGTTGTGCGTTCGCGTTGCTGCAGCTACTGCAGCTGCAACCTCGAGATAGTAGCTCGCATGTGCGCGAACAGCAGCTGATCAACAATGCAGCGAGCCGATTTTGCAGTTTACCAGTCCGAGCTAGACGCCGGCCCTATGTGTCCTCGAAACTACGCCGTTGACGCGAGCTGTGGCGTAGCCGCGGCGCGCTCCGTGGTTTGCTCGTATTTCGAAGATTGGTGCTCGGGGATCTACCTCGTCGGACGGGGCCTGACGGACGCGATCGCTTAACCTTGGCAGTTCGCAGGCGTGCGCCATGCAGGCCGCTACTACGGCCACTTCTCGGTGCTGCTCTTCGTGAGCGTCACTTGCGCGACTGTCAAGCGCCCCAACATCGTGGTGCTCTTGGCGACGACCTCGGCTACGGAGACGTGGGCTGCTTTGGCAACGACACCATCAAGACGCCAACATCGACAGGTATGTTCCGAAAGCTCGGCTTGATCGCAATGTCAACCCTTTCATCGCATTAATTACGAAAGCGGCATTAATCTGCCGTTACTGTAAGCGCTTTTGCAGGAGGAGAGCGTTTGGCTACCTTTCAAAGATAATCGTAGCCGGATAGTGAATATATGAGGCTGGAGCCATCGTCATAATTATTCCTGGGACGAGCCAGCCGGATCCATGCTTTCGTTGTACAAAAAGATGTTTACCAGACAGCTTCAATTCGTTGTTCACTGAAATTTCTTTTCAAAAAGGAAACAGAGCTTGATGTAAGCCAACAATTGAAAACTTTTTGACACTTCTGTGGATTGATCATTAGATGCAAACACATCGCCGCTTCTGATTCAGGCAAAATGAAATGTCGGTGCTGTGAAAGCTACAATGTCAGTGCACGTTGCCACCTTCTGCAACACTGGATAAGTGCACAAAAGTGTATATCTGAAGGCATTAACGGTGTCGTTTTGTAAGTAGAATGTCAAAAATGAAAGACCGGTTAGCTCATGTGTGTGGAGAAAAACTACAAAATTAGTGCATCCATGTTTATAGCTGATCAATCACTTCATGCTGGTCTCATATTGCATTGACATGGTAAAAATTAAGCGTGAAGGACAGGGACACAAGAAAGGACAGTTACACAGGACGAGCTCTTGTCCGGTGGAAGTGTCTCTGCTTGTGTCCCTGTCAATTGCTACGCTTGTTACCATGTCGAAGTCGTTTCACCAGCTATCCCAAGTTTCTGTTTCTGCTTCTGTCCCTGTCTTGTGACACTTTTTACCATGTCGAAGTCGTTTCACCAGCTATCCCAAGCTTCTGCGTTCACGTTGCAAAACACTTGTCCTCTTTTCTGTGCGGTGCTCTGACAGCCAGCTGGCTGCTGCAGTTGCCGGCCCCGCGGAAATCAAAGGCGATCTGTCACTACTCCGGAATTCGGGAAAAACGAACAGCTGGCTCTTGCTTCTGGCAGCGTGTGGGGCGCTTAAAGTAAAAAATCAGAAAAGCCCACTGTGTACTGTGCCTTGTGGTGCAGCAGGACCATATTAACTTGCGGAATTCATCTGATGCATTTGCAGGTACTATCGGGATAAATTGAAATACGAACGACGGAGTGCGTAACTTTCAGTACATGCCGCACATCCTGGCGATGGGCCGCTTATGCGCAGTACAAACAAGTCAAGTTACGAGAGTTCGTGACCAACCTTGATATGGAAAGACCTTAGCCTTTCCATCGTCTGTTGGCCGCCCAGCAAGAAATAAAAAAATAAAGAAATAATCGCTGCATGCGCCGTTTCACTCAGCACAGCGACGAAGTTACGTAACGCTCACGTGGGAGGGGCGCCGAACGCGACGGGAAGACAAACCAAAATGCTCACACGACTGATGATCTTTCCACACCAAGGTTGGACACAAACTCTCGTTACTTGTTCATACTGCGCATACGCAGCCCGTCACCAGGATGCGCGGCATGTACTAAAAGCCACTGCGCTCCGTTGGTCGTATTTCAATGTACCATGATAGTACCACTAAGCCTAAAAGACCATCTGTTTCGTTGTGGTGGTCTAGTGGCCGTCTCGGAGAAGGCACGTTGTCGGATGGGCTTAGTGTATAGATTTGCTGCACTACACAGTCTTTGTTGCCTACAGTATACAGTAAAAGCTCGTTAATTCGGATTCTCACGAGACCGGGAAAAATGTCCGAATTATCCGAATGCCGAATTGTTTAATGAATGAACAGGGAAAACAACATTAAAATCACGTTGGAGAAGCATACCTTTATTTGCTGAAGTATTTTGTAATAGTCGTCTGCTTTTTCGCGCAGATTCCGGCTGACATTACAATTTTTCTTAACTCTTTCAAGTGCCAACAGCACGCAAACTGTCGGAACTGCTCAGGCAAACGTCCTCCAATATCAAAAGCGCCTCCGAGACTTCTCGTGAGGTGCGATGAGGTCGCGGCTGCACCTCCTCGCATGACTCTTCGTCAGAATCGTGGTCTTCCTGGGCGCCCGTGACATCATTAATAATTTCTTCATGGTCAGGAGACCAGCATTTGTCCGAATTAAGCGGTGCGGGGACGAATTCTGACGAGTTAATGAAGGTTTGGTCCCATAGACTAACATGCGCTTTGGCCGGGACCAATAGAGCCGTCCAAATTATCCGAATTTCCGAATTAACGGGTGTCGAATTAACGAGCTTTTACTGTATTTCAAAATTTCAGTTTTGGTCAGATTTTGCGAAAAGTTAATCTCAGGGGAAGCTGAGTTGTTTACAGTATACAGCATCAAGAGTTTACGATATTGATTTTTGACAGTTGGACTGATTGTAAAATGCTAGGTGGCTGTAAATTCTGATTGTTAATAGCTAGGTGCATTGAAATGGCAGCTGCTCAGGGCACAGCAAACCAGAAGGTAATAAAACAAGTTGACTCGGATATGAGCCCCGAGGCTTGTACCAAGGAAAATAGACAGATAAAAAGAGGAAGGCGACAAAGAAAAAAAGTTTTAAATACACTCCTCCCCTGCAACACCACACCTCTGCTTGTGTTGTACTGTGTACAATTTGTTTTTTCTTTCATATTTTTATCAACCCCGATTGCAGTGACTGTTCCTACTTTTTCAGTGGGGATGTATTTTAGGATTGAGCTACCGAAAAGTTCTCCACAGCAGTGATGAGGTTTTGCTTCTCCTGACTCAGGCATGAAAAACGTTTTCAAAATAGCAGGGACCTTATTTCATGCCGGAAAGTTTTTTCTTTGACTGGAATGCTGAAACATTTGCTCTCGAACAAACAAGGTTTTTTGCATTGTTCTGTACTGCTTGTGGTTTGCACCACCTGCCACATTATAAATAGGAGCTCGAGCTTACAGTTCACTCAATGCAGGTTCCGAACTCAATGCTATTCAAGAGTATGACACATTGTTTCCGAAATTTGATGTAGCGAAACAAATTGTGAACTGTCCAAACGTAGGTCATTGTGCACCTAGTCAGTAGAGATGAATACCCACTGTGTACAAAACAGCACACTTTGTTCATTGATCGCGTGACACCTGTCACAACGCAAAGGTGGACATCGACCTAGATAAATTACAAAGCTAAGAATACAATTACCAAGTAGAAGTTGTCATTTTAGTTCAATGAGTTGGCTGAAAATGCAGTTTTCATCCGTGTACAATTTCTCTGCTGTAAGCTTAAAGGGGGACACTGATCTTGAGGACATTTTCGTTATTTTTGAACAAATGGGCTTGAAATTTGCATATTAAGTGCATTGTAGCATCCTGAGCTCAAATATGCAGTCCAGTTTTCGTCTATATAGATCGTCGAAGTCCAGAGTATGCAACATGTTATGTTATTCCATTTCAGGCAATTTTTTAATGACCTACCTATGATATACTTGAATACTTTTTGTCCCTTGTGTCTCTAGACGGACCAAGGAGTGCAACTATACCACTGCAGTAATTTTAAGCATTGTTGCTGCAATTGCTGTAGATTTATGTAATGTCCATGTCATCATTATCAATGTTTTCATAAAACAAACTGCATAAAACAGTTGTGCTAGCAATAAAGAAATGCTATATTTTTGTGGTTTTATTGCACTGTTCAGTTCTTAAGCTTTCAAATGAAGTAAGAATGATTTGAATCCGACCAGTACATCCCAAGATATTGTACCTGACAGTTGACCTTGTGGGGAAAAAAATGGTTCATAGAAAACAAGGCACAAAGTTTTGAAATGCAGGGGAAAAATGGCCCATTTAGCCAACTTCAATGGTGACGCTTAGTGAATACCTATAGTACAGCTATAATATTTTGCAGGTACATTCTTTGGGACCTGTAGACTGCAAAAAAAAATTAATACAGAAAATTGATTTTTTGGCAAATTTTTGGTCCTCAAGACCAGTGTCCCTGGAGTAAGTTAAGGAGTAAGTTGGACGGGTTACTTGGGAAGCATTTTAATATCACTGTTCGGTAATTTAGCTCTACAATCAGTGTTTGGAAAAAATTGTCTTGCGTCATGCAGGTGAGGGTGCTAGTTGATACTCACGCAATTTTGCCATGAATACTACTGAGCCAAAGAGCTGCTTGAATAATCGCTACGTGTTACCATACACAGATGTAAAATATTCCTTTAGATCATTGCTAACGACTACATGGCTGAAACACAGGAGAGAAAATGAAGTGGCCAACAGGGTGCGCGTGTAACTCGATGCCGTCGTTGCTTGAGGTTCACTGCGCCTCATTGCTGAAGGAAGGTAGAGAGGAATTCGACTTGTGGGGCCTCGTGTTAGGGGCTGCTCCAGCAGGTGGCTTGCCGTCTATGCACTTGGCTTGACTGCGTGGCGCCATCAGTTAGTTCCTCGCGGTTACAGTCTCTACCACAAACAACAGTGGATGTTGTCCTCGTATATTGTGCTACCATTCGCCATAAGGAGCAAATCCGCTCTCACCCACAGCTCATGTCAGTGAGGAGCAAGATGAAATGTGGCTGTCCCTTCATATTGGAAGCTGTCATTGCTTCCTTTTCAATTCCGAAAATTCGTCAATGGAGCTGGTGGCTTCACTTGGTTTAACTTGACTTCTCTTAGGTCTGCCAATCTTATCGGTAGATTGGACGTTGATACCGCCGAGCGCGAGCTGTCGCTCTCAACTAGGAGAACACCTGCACATCGAAGCTTGCTTATGTCATCACTAAGCGCAGCCAATCCCTGACGTGCACCTCCAGAACATCTCTCCACTCTAACTCAAAAGAAATGCCGAGCGCTCCGAATGCAACGACAGTGCAAATCAGATAGACGCCATCGTCATACACGAGGGGCCCAGATTTGATTCCAACCACAGGAAGAATTTTTTTTCTTGAGGGCACACTCCCCACACTTGCTTTTCGGCTCCTTGCCTCCTCGCCCCTTTCCCTCACACTTCTTGGCCTGGCATTTTCCTCCTCTCCATTTCGCTGTGCCGAGTTTAAGTGATGTCAGGCACGGATGGAACTCGAGCTTATACAGGTCTGCTGTTGAAACCCCCTGTAATGCGTTTATTTTATCAATTGATTGTAGGTTTAATGCGCCGACGCAATGCAGGCGATGAGGCGCGCCGTAGTGGAGGGCTCCGGAATTAATTTTGACCACCTGGGGATCTTTAATGTTCGCCGAAATCTCGGACACACGGGCGTTTTTGCTTTTCGCCTCCGGGCCGATAGAACGAACCCACGTCCTTGTGAGTAATGCCTTTAGACTATTAATGTCAAAGTGTTAGTTAACTCAGTAGGTCGAAAATCTGACATCCCTGGTGCACAGACACCACATAAAATAACTGATGGCTGAAAGAATAAGAATTGTATTTGAGCTGAGAAGGAAGTTGGATAAATTTGTGCCAGGTCAGATTCGAATTAGGGACCTCCAAAACCCAAGATTTAGCAATGCCATTCCGAAGACCATCATAGCACGATGAATCCAATTGACTAAAGGTGGACCTGGTGAATGTGTTGTGCCCTCTAACCTAGAAACGTGTGTTAGAGGTATGCACTGAGGCCTACATGAGTAGATTGAGCATGCTAATTGCAGAAGCAGCAATTAGAAAGCAGCCAAGGATGTCCTTGCTATAGTCTTCTGTGCTTGGTGGTGTAATGTAGAGATGTAACAAGTCACAGTAACCGACAGAAGAAGAAAAGACGAAAAAGGGAAATCATGAAGGTCGGCCTAGTGAATGTGGCATAGATTTTACTTTAAAAATGTGTTAGGGGTGTGTACTGAAGCTTACATGCATAATTGAAATGTTATTGAGGGAGTAGCAAAGTACATCTCCACTAGTCATCATCATCATCGCTGTCGAGTTTCTAGAACCAGTAGATCATCATCGTTGTCGTCATCGATTGTCCTAAGCCCCCCAACCTTCACTAGACGCCCTCTTTGCATGCTGATATGAACACAGGTGTGTTTGAAGTCATAGTGCCTGAGAGGAGAATAAAAAGGCGCTATTTCGGGGAACAGATGACAATAATAGTGCACACTCAGCGAACGGGAATTCGTACTGTCCCAGCAATCACTGCGTCACAAGGAGTGCTCAGGCGTCCTTGAAATTTTGTTCTCCCATCCTCCCCCCCTCTCTAGGTTGGCCAAGAGCGGGGTCAAGCTGACGCAGCACGTTGCAGCGGCGGCCGTCTGCACTCCGAGCAGAGCCGCACTGCTTACCGGACGGTATCCGATACGTTCAGGCGAGTCCGCCACCCTGTGGATTGCGACATTCCATTTCCCGGTTGGTACAAGCCAGGTGCTTCCCGCGTAACCTGGCGTCATAAACTGGGCTGCTTTGAACATTCCCCACTATCATTCTGTTGAGCCACTGCTAAAAGGTGCCCGCCGTTCAACCTCCGTGGCCTCAGGCTAGAGTACTGTGTTTTGATGCTGGCAGCCAGCAGGTCTAGCAGTTTCTTGCGATGTTTTATTGTAAAAATGTTTTCTAAGGTCAATTTTATGCATTGTCTTTATTAATAAGGGTGATTTAATATCTGATAGATTGGTTTGAAGGGGTCATGCAGACAAAATACAAGTTTGTTTTATTCGAAAGATTTCATGTTTTATAGTGCCCTGGCGCTTGTCCGGCAGCGAACGATGCCGTATTTACTGAGAAATTAATCAATTTAGGTTAATATTTTGATTCTCCCGCTAAATTGTGTGTTTCCGTGACGTCTCCCATGAAGTCATGAGGGCGGGTATTCAAATGAACTTTCACTGCTTCATTCGGCTCTGCAGCCTTGCTTGCCGTCAGTCCTCCCAGATGACGCTACCATAGTGTGCGGACCGTTGTCCACCGTTGCTTTATTTTTTACTGTATTTGCTCCAGGCTTGTTTTTGTTACGGTAGAGAGTAATCGTTTTGTGAAATATGGGGTATGCTCGACAAACAGGGTCGCTCACGTCGCTTACGCCAATGGGCCAGTGTCGTGTAAGACAACTCCAAAACGACAGACTGCTGTGCAGCGAAAACAAGCATAGTGCTCCCAGTACCAACAGCAGTGCGCATCGGTACTTCTACGTTTATGTGTATTTTTGTACTTTCATTGTTTACCCCCCATTTTTACTACTGTAAAATGAATATGCAATATATTTAAGCACGAATAGCTCATCCAGCAAACTTATAAACTCTGCCTAATTGGCATTTGCTCTTGCCGGCCTCAGCCAATCGCACAGCTGGGCTCATGTGACATCATAGGTTCTTTTGTGGGAAATGAGCTAGTGGGTCGCATGGTTTGTAGCTTGTTTTAGCGAAGTTTACGTTAAAGGTGGTGTCAGTATGATTCTAATGAGGCAATCTTTCGAATAACCAAACTTGTGTTTTCTCTTCATGGCTCCTTTAATTAACGTTGCGCGTAGTACCGGAAGTGCCAGGCTGTTACTTACGTGGGAACAGAATGTCTTACCACTGCACGTGACGTGCTGTTCGTTGGGGGGGGGGTCGTAACAGAACTGTCCCATTCCAGGCATGGAGAGCTACTTCAAGAACAAGGTATTCATACTAGTGGCTGCGAGCGGTGGGCTGCCGGAGAACGAGACTACATTTGCTAAGGTCCTCAAGGAGCAGGGTTATACAACGGGATATATCGGTGAGAAGAAAGCACGTTGCTTGCATGCTTCTGTAAGAGAGCCGCCATTGTGTGCATGCCTTGCTTATTTTTATTTAAACTGCTTTTAGAGTGAAAGTTCTTTGACGGCATATCTCACAAGGCCATTCATCGTGTCACAATGACCTTGAGCTGCCTGAGTGCAAGCGTGGCAAGTGGTACCACATGTCACGTTGCAGCTTTCCTCACTAGGCGAAGGTTTGGAGTGTGGACTAAACTGTCTGTGTGTGTGCGTCAGCTTTTAAACCCGAGCTGCTTATTTTTAACTGCAACGCTGGGTACGCAAAAAAACTTTGGTGGCCTTTTAGGCATGAAGTAGTTGTAGCGGCTTGCCAGTGCGCATTTAAAATTTTTGTGTGTACAGTGTTAGTGCGGGTTTATAAAGTACATTTCCTTTGTCAGGGGTGCCATTACGAACGCACACCATACTGCTTTGGAAATGGGAATAACTGCACATTGGGCCACTTAATTTTTCCGCCTTAAAATGAATAAAGTAGCTGCAATATCTTTGAAAGAAGAGCTGGCCCTGGGTTATTTTGAATCATTGTTAGTTAAAAACAAGCCAAACAAACCTTTCACTCAGGATAAACAGGTTTACAGGCGTTAACCCTTTCGGCCCTGGTGGTGTCAATTGACGCCATCACCTAAGGTTCCTCTAGCGCAAAGAGAACGAAACCAAAACTGCTAGTTTTCTTCAGTGATGCCTGTTGCAATAAATATCATTGTTATTTCATCTTAGTGGAGCTCCACGCTACAAAGAAGCGGAATCTCTGGTGAAGACGTAATTACGATATTGAGGCCGAAAAAAATGGCGGTCAGAGTTTTATTCCCAAGCTTGTAAATCTATAAATACGTCCATTACGAAGCTCATTTTTTGTTTGTATGCTCATGTATTCATAAGGTTTATGAAAATATGCTAAAGTGATGTCCCTGCTCAACATAAAATTTTTAATTGCCAGATGTCCTAATTAATTGCCTCATTAATAAATCTGTTAGTATTTGTACTTCCAGCTCTATTTTTTGTTTGTGGGCCGGCCCTAAATTTAGGAAAACACACAGAAAACATTGTTTTGCTTGAAATAAAAAAAAAACAGGATTGAACTTTTTCTGCGGATTTACAACACAGTAAACCCTCGTTACAAGAGACAGTCAAGGGAACCAAGAAACATGTCTCTCATAACAAACGTCTCTTGTATGCAATAATGTTGCTAACATGGCAAACAGGAAAACCAACCAAGCCGCTTTCACTCAAATGTCTCTTATAACCAAGTGTCTCTTGTAACTATAGTTCATACCACAAGCTGCATGCGGCACTGCGGAGGCTACATTGTTGTAAGTAGCCTCCGTCAAGGAAAGCAAAGAAAAGAGAAAATAGGCGCCGGGGCCGTGCGGTTCCATCTACCGAGAGGGGAGACTGAAAGGTCCTTTCAAAACTCCCTTCACGGTAAATTAGGCGCCCTCAGTGGATGTTCTATTGACAACAATGTAGCCTCCACAGCGCTGCATGCAGCTTGTGGTATGAACTATAGGTTTTACTGCATCGCGAAATCAGCCTCCTTTATCCCGCGCAGGCAAGTGGCACCTGGGTCTGTACTGCTCGTCCAAGCGAGACCCCTGCCACCACCCGCTGCGGCACGGCTTCGACTACTTCTACGGGCTGCCGCTGACCAACCTCAAGGACTTTGGCCACGACGGCGACAGCGTGGTCACCACCTACGTCCCCAGCATCTTCCCCATCTGCTACACCGCCATGGTGCTGGGCGCCTCCGCCGCTGTCCCGCTCCTCCGACACCGGCGGGTCCGCCTCGCGTCGCTCCTCATCGTCCTGCTCGTCGTCACGCCGCTGCTGGCCGTGCTGTTCATCAAAAACATCGCGACCCTCAACGGGATCGTGATGCGCGGCCTCGAGGTCATAGAGCAGCCCATCCGGCTGCCGGGCATGACGCAGCGGCTGGTCGGAGAGTCCCAGCGATTCGTCCGCTCGGCTGTTTCCCAGAAGAGGCCCTTCCTACTGTTCATGTCCTTCATACACGTCCACACGGCGCTCTTCACGCACCCGTCTTTTGCGGGGAGGAGCGTGCACGGACGGTACGGCGACAACGTCGAGGAACTCGACTGGGCCATTGGAAAAGTTAGTGTGCCATTCATGTGTCATTCATTCTGGCCGGGCGGAATACTGGGGCTCGGTTTTTGTATGCGCCGAAAGCACTCCCTCCTGAATGGATTGGGAGCTATACTGAAGCTGAGTTCGTTGAATCTCAGTGTTGTGAAGTCCTACCCACACAATCATACATTTTACTTGTAGAACCTTAAATCTGGAACCTTAGTAATAGTCCCTTAGTAATGTGTCGATTTTACTTTGAACACGTGCACCTTAACTTTGAACACCTGCACATCCAATGACCAAACATGCACACTTGTGGAAGAATTTGAAGACGAGATGTGAGGGGCAGGAATTCATGCCTTACTTTCCACATCCAGGATTTAAAGGGACCCTGCAACACTCTTTGAGCAGTGCAAGTAAACCTGCGCGACGTTTAGATTACACTGCCAGGAATACCTGAGCCAAATATTACACGTGCACGTGAAACGGTGAGCGCGCAAATCAATGTGAAAGACGCGGAAAAACCAACCGCTCTCTCTTCAGTTGTCCTCATTATGCATGGCCTAAGGGACGTCACATAGGCCATGGCTGCCCGATCGGATGTCACTGGTCAATTTTGCGGCCAGATTCTCCCATTTCCGTCATCGTCATCGCTGTGTACGAACCTCTTCTATGCCTGAACCTGTAGGCACAGTTTTGCCGTTTCTTTTGTGTTTTGAGTGCGCGCGGAGTTTGAGTGATGAGCTCAATACTTCCCTTTCAACGGTACCACTCGACTACAAACGTTTATTGCTTCAAAAACGCCCTACCAGCCCGAGCGCGCACTTGCGAGCAGGCACCAATGCCTGCTTTTTTGTGGCACCAGACCGGAAATAGGCCCCTCCGCGTGGCGGAGAAAAGGAGAAAACTACCCGGCATGTGATATATCGAAGGCCGCCGAAGAGAACGCTGCGAGCCGCCCCCCTCTCCGGGAGAGAGCGCGCAGCTTTCGTCGCGTTGCCCGCGGTCGAGTTGAGAGGGAACGATTATGCGCGATTTCTCATAGCGCGTAGTTTCGTTAATTGTGGACGGATTTTCATAATTCTTGCGGGAGGAGATTTCTGGGACAATAGACTTTATTGCAAAACACATTACTAGTAGTCGATGGCAAGTGTTGCAGGGTCCCTTTAAGGCCTAAAAAATTTCTGGATGAGTGCATCAAAAGTAGTTCGAGGCTAAATTTTGAGACGGGTTCCAATCGGGGAATGTAATACCCGAAAACATTTTCACGCCTAAAACGTTAAGAACACTGTGAGCATCAGGAACATTTGCTGTGACATCACTACTCCTGTATCGAGAAGAAAGCTTTCTCATGGCTTTACAAAAGTACAAAACTTTGACAAGGTTATAGTTCTTATAAATTTCCTGAATACAGGACGAAGAAGTTATTACTGATTCATGAGGAACATCTATCTTCATTTGTGAAAAATAAGTAATCAACAACTGATGCTGCCACATTATAAGTGCACAGTGTTAGTCACTCCAATGTCTGCCTGCCCTCTTCAACATCTCCTTCAGCCACAAAAGAAGCAGCCAGAGTGTAGCTTGCCATGCTTGCTTCCCTGTTAGCACAGGTGCGCTGCAGGAAAGAAAAGCCTGTCGCTGCTACCAAAGGCATCCTGGTGTATGTTGATGGCAGCGTAATATGGCTGATGCCTAGTTCGTTGTAAAGGATGCATTTCACTATTATTCTCTAGCGGAGCACTTCTCCTTATTAGTATAGTAAGTATCTGGAGTTTGTTGAAACAAGGTTTGACTGAGTGCTATTGCTTATCTAATGGCATTCTTGACCTTCCAAACACTTCAAAAATGTCCAAAGTGCTATTTAATTTGAACCAGAACCATATAAGTTACTAGCCGCTTCAGCACTATAAAGTTTTGAATGTTCATGCAACTGTAATATTAATACTCTAGTCATAAAGCACCAAAAAAAAGAAAATGTAGGGCTCTCAGTTTGGGCAAGCATTTTCCATGATTGTGGGCAACACTGTTAGCAGTACTGCTAATTCCAGATTTTTTTTCTCATCCAAATGAAGTGTCACTGCACCATGAGAAGCTTTGTTGTAAACTTTGCTGTAGACCAAATTTCTCCTGGAATGCTGCCCACTGCTGCTGATTGGCTGAATTAACCTGGTCACTTAATCTTGTTTATTTATTTCAAAATACCTTACAGGCTCTATTACGGAGCATAGAGTAAGGGGGGTACATAGGAAAGAATGCTAGTGGGTGACACTTTCCAGAAGAATCCCTGCAATACTTACCGACTGCTCGGAATGTATTTTGTGGTAAAGCCTATTGTCGCAGCAATCTCTTCCGCAAGAATTATAAAATTCCGTTCACTATCACCAAAGCTATGTGAGATGAACAAAATTGGCTGGCGATTGCAGTACTCCCTGATGCGGTATTTGGGCGCAGCAGCAGTGCGCTGAGGCAGCACTCACTCGTGGACAACAATGGTGAGCCTCTGCGTCTGCAGCACAAAGTGCGTCTCAGGAAGGGACCACTAACTGCATCTTAAAGGGGCACTGACACAAAATTTTGAAGGCGAGATAACTTCGGAGATAGATTGGTGCGAACACATATACATCATCTGCAAAATATCAGCGGCGAATACAGCCTAGAGCATATTTAAAATCAATTTTAAAGTGTGCGAAACGCAACCGAGCAGACAGCAGAGGACCACGCGCAATCGACATCCCGAGGATATCGTGTAAATAAACAACGTCCAAACACGTCACGAGTTTGTGTTTGCCGCTTCCGCACTGCCGGCGTTTTTCTCTGGCTCGCCCGGCTCGCCGCTCCAATCGGAGGGCCGGAGGGCGGAGCTTCTGCTCTCGAGAACGAATGACCCGATCGTTGGCGGCGGTAGCGGAGGCGCCGTGATTTCGTCAGCTTATCGGGCAGCTGGCCGCGACCAAAGTTCTACAGCGATTCCAGGCACTCTGTTTCTATTATTGTTTATTACCACTGGATGCGAAAACGCGCCGGAGGTACGAAAAGCCCACTGAGCTAGCCGCACGGTTGCTGTGCAGGCGGCGGCCACGGCCGCGAAGTGGCCCAGGCCGGCGCAGGTAGCTCGAGTGATAGCTTGTTACCGCTGCACGAAATTGTCCCCAAGTCCCGACCATGGTGGCTTACATGAGAAAGGAGTTAATGATGCGATGGCGGGTTGCATTAAAAATTGTCATCTGCACCGCTTACGAGAGCGGCACTCGAATATCCGCCGCAGTGCTAAGCCGAACACATCTGTAGGCGGACCTGTAGGCAGACCGGCCGGCTGCTCCCAGTGCGCGTCTTGCCACCCACCGTCTCGAGCGTCGCACGTTGTTCTTTAGCCGCGGTAGCATTTGCACACGCAGCGCCTGCATCACATCCACGGTCGCTTTTTAATTAAGCGCCTCACGAGATCAGTATGTGGGGGCATTCACAGAAACTGCCGATTCGTCGATGCGGATTCGACAGTGCTACGGCGGCTCTGCTCTGTGATATCCCTCCGACGGTCACGTGGTCAGCTTGGTCACACAAAATCCACAAAATCCATCGTTTCGCGGCACTCGCTGAAACCGAAACTGCGACTGGCTGCATTGAAAATGCCTCTAATTAAACAACCGTCGCACGCTGAAGCAAATGAGGCTTCTACAGGTTATAAGTAGGTCACTAGCTACTTATCGCAACAAAAAAACAAGATGCAAAATTTTTGTGTCAGTGCCCCTTTAAGCGAACGCTTATCATAGTCATGCACACGCCCCCCTCACGTTTTCACCAAGTGTCGCGCCACCGAGCGCCTCGTGCCGGCACAGCATACTGCCCCCTCCCCTCCCTCACCGCGCACTTTCGGAGAGACTGGCTCGCGTCACCACGGCGCACCGCCCTCCCCTCCCAATTTCATGACACTCTCCTCTTTCGCTTTCTTTCATCATTCGCTTTTTCTTTCACTTGTCGGTCTAGCCATCGTTCGCTCGGTCACGACGACGGCGATGCAGCTCAGCCCAAAGACAGCCGCCAAAGGGCTGCACCCTAAAATCACGCATAATCGTTAACTCTCAACTCGACCGCAGACAATGCGACGAAAGCTGTGTGCTCTCTCCCAGAGATGGGGGTGGCTTGTGGTGGTCTCTTCTCTCTGTTTCTCTGTTTTCTCTGTTTCTCCGCAACTTGGAGAGGTCTATTTCTGGTCTGGCACAACAAAAAAGCAGGCATTGGTGCCTGCTCACAAGCACGCACTCAGGCTGGTAAAGTAGGGCCGCTTCACATGCACGTATCATATTTGGCTCAGGTATTCCTGGAAGTGTAATGCAAACATTGCACAGTTTTTTTCACACTGCTCAAAGTGTGTTGCAGGGTCCCTTTTTAAGCATCCATGGACCAAACAGAACCAGTCATAGGGCCTGCTATTCCTGGATGTCCGTTGTGTCAGGGGTTGTAGAAAGAATTGATTGTATATAGCATTTAACTGGAGGATGAAGGAGTTTTACTTTGACTCTCAATAGGGCAAGTGCCTCTTAAAGAAGGGGACTGTTATAGCAACGCCGCCTGTATTAACATTGCCTGACGCGTCGCGCGCTTTTCAATGGGAAGGGTAGGGACGCTTAGTTCAGGCACTGATCCGCTATGTGGCGCGTGCCGGCGGACATCTCGCCTTACGTCACTGCTCGCGAGTCGCGAACGCTGCACCCACTTCTACGACGTGTGTCTGTCAGCTTGCCTGTTGGGCTTCAAGGGTTGTTTCGCTTACATCTTAGCCGCGGCGGGGCGCTAGTTCTGTGGCGCACTGGGGATCTCGTTCAACGTGTCGCTCGCTTCATACGTGCTGCATTTTTCCAAAGATAAAGACGGAGGCGGACTGAAATAGTGTAAGAACATACTGATTGTCGGGTAGACATATAGCTAACAGAAAACCGTTAATTTCGGATGGGGCAGCCATCATTTTACTGATATTTTTCTTTCTGGAGTATTTTAGAGAAGAAAAACTTGCGTGCACGTTTTTTGTTCAGGCGCTCACTTCTTCGATTACTTTCCAATAATATCACGTGCTTGTAAACTTCAGAAAATTATAGGAAACAAAAGAATAAGCAGCTGGGATCCCGCCACGCTGTCCGGGCGATTCTGCAGTACAGTCCTCAATTTTAGAAGTGCGTACCGATGCGGAGTGCGAACAGCGGGGTCAAAACAATACCTAAATGCGGAGGGGATAGAGGTGGGATGCCCCACTCAGAAAATTTCAGGGCCTGTGATCCGAGTAGATAAGCGCGCAAATCCGGCATCAGCCTGCGGCAGCGCAAGGGATTTTGCTTCGTGACAAAGGAATTTTTATCAGTGACAGACCAAGACAGACAGGCATGGTTAAAAACAAGAAGGCGTAGGAGCGCCGCCTCGGGAACGCTAAACAAACTTTCCACTATTTTGCATAGTTTCCGAGAAGCGGCGCTGGCTGGCGGACACGAAAGCACGCTGGAAGGCTACGGAGCGGGGAAGGGTAGGAGAGAGCAACAGGAGAGTGGCTGTTTGGCCATTGTTCGCTCACGCGTTAGGCAATGTTTATACAGGCGGCATTGGTTATAGCATACTGGGCCACCTGCATTTATTGCGGCAGAAAAAGTTTACCTAGAAATGGCATGTACCCAAGGCTTCAAAAATACTCCAGGACCGCAACTGCAGCACCTATTTCAGAGCGCTGCATTGTTCGTTAACCTGTAATTATCAAGTCCTAAGCTAGCATTGGAAGTTAAGTGGACAATCTGCTCACCCTCTAAACTAATTGGATCTGGCACTCCAGGGTAGTATACTGAGTGGTACTGCACCCTGAGGTTCCCGAGTGCAATAAATTTTTATTTTGGGAAAATTTGTACATACTTTGGAGGGTTTAAAGGTGCTGCAGAAAAACAAGGGGCAAAAACACTGAGAGACACATGGTGCTATTGAAAAAATTAGAAGTTAGCGCACCGTGTGTCTACGTGTTTTTGTCCCTTGTTTTTTTATCCGCACAGTGCCTTTAAAGGAGCCATGCATACAAAACACAAGTTTGGTTCATTGGAAAGATTGCCTCGTTAGAATCATACTGACGCCACTTTTAACATAAACTTCGCTCAAATAAGCTACATAATCGTGAAAAAAAGGAATGGCCATGCGACCCACTAGCTCGTACTTGTGTGTGTCTTTATTGCACTGTAAAGTTAACATCATTTCCCACAACAAAACCTATGATGTCACATGCTCAGCTGCACGATTGGCTGAAGCTGGCAAAAGCAAACGCAAATTACGCAGGCCTTGTAAGCTTGTTGAACAAGCTATTTGCACTTAAATGTAATGCATATTCATTTTACAGCAGTAAGAATGTGGGGTAAACAATGAAAGTTACGAAAATGAATGAAAGTTACGAAAGCGCCGTCCTCTCGTGAAAGTCTACGTTTTTTTATCCGTGCAAGTCTTTGTGTTCACAGCAAGCGCAACGTATTTTCAAAATCATGTTACACCAACTAGCCCAACATCCAGCTTTACTAAACATAGAAGTACTGATGCACGCTGCTGTTGGTACTGGGCGCACTATGCTTGTGATAGCCGCACAGCGGTCCGCTGCTTTGGAGTTGTCTTACAGGACACTGGCTAATTGGTACAAGTGACGTTGTGTTACGTGAGCCAGTTTGTCGAGCATACCCCGTGTTTCTACTGTAACAAAAAAATATGGTCAAAAACAAAGCAACGGCGGACAACGGTCCGTGGCTGACTATGGTAGGGCCATCTGGGAAAACTGACGGTCAGCAAGGCTGCAGAGCATAATGACGCACCGGAAGTTCATTTCAATACCCGGCCTTGTGACCTCATGGCAGACGTCACGAAAACACGATTTGGTGGAAGAATCAAAGTTTCAACCGAAATTAATTAATTTCTCAGTGAATACGGCATCATTTGCTGCCAGACATGCGCTGGGGGCCTTGTAAAACACGAAATCTTTCGAATAAAACAAACTTGCTCTTTGTCTGCATGGCCCCATTAAACCCCTCGAAGTTCCCCTCCTTCAGCTCGTAAAGGCGCTCTATATTAAACTTAAGCTTAGAGAGAAAGTTGTGACAAAGCTGCAGTTGTAGCCAGAGAATTGTAGGGGAGAGAATTGTAAAGGAAGATTTGTGAAACCTTAGAGAGCGATTTGCAGTATGAATGAGACAGAGAGAGAAGCAGTTGGTGTGCGTGGTTATTCCTGTGTGCCGTTCTGCATTAACAGATGACGGCCCTGCTTGCTGAACTGGGCCTGGAGAACAACACGTTTGTCTACTTCTCCTCCGACAACGGCGCCCACATCCAAGAAGTTGGCCTTGACGGGCAACGTGAAGGCGGCCACAATGGCATTTTCAGAGGTGCGTCCGCAGCCCCCGCTATTGCAGCTTGCTTTTCGGGGTGGTCTGTTGGTGTTCCTGCGAAACGGGAAGCATAAATTCTGCCATAGTCTCTTTTTCTTTTTTTCCCAATTAAAAAACCATCAGGTTCAAATTGTGCAGCATTGTCTGTATCAGCTCTATTGGGTACTGATAAGAATGATTGCAATGCAATAGCGGCTGCACCGGAGTTGTCACAATTTTCCCTGTGCTTCGTCTAGCTTCCTTACAAAGTCCACTAGATGTGACTGGAGAAACGGTATTGCAATAGCGTCAAAACCATTCCAAGTTATGTGTTGTTGTGCTGATGGGTGCGTTTGCACTGTCTCAAGTTCACTCCATTGCCCCCTCCTCCTGCAAATTAGTGCTTGTGGCAATTGGAGTAAGTATTTATTATGCCTGATATCATTGTTTTTAGGGCCCACATTTTTTGCTACATACTGAAAATCACCGAAAACTGTTTGTTGCAGTTTTCTTTGAATCGCTGAAACTGAACCACTCAACACTGAAGACAGCCTTGAACAGAGAAAACCAGGCTCGGCCGAAAATCTGTCTCTATACCAAGAAAATTTTTGTGAACTGTTTTGGGAAGGTGTTTTTCTTCGCCAGCTGGGGCTCTACAGATCTCCTATTTTTGAAGTGCAACGTTCACTCTTTAGGGTTCTTTGTTCTGAAGCTTCTGTTAGAAGCTTCTTGGGAATGCATAGCTAAGAATGACCAGTCTGGTCAAGAGCAGTTCACGATTTTTTTTCTTGAAGTCTCCATGTCTTGTGCAGACTTCTTAGCTAAAGAGTGTTTACCGGGGTCAGCCTAAGTGTGACCTTGTTATCAGGACACAGAAAGACGAGGAAAGAAGGGGGTTAAGCTGTCCCAATGCCAACAAGACGAGGGGCACGGCACAAGGCATTTTTGTCTCGTCGTTTAGCCACATGTCACCGGTGTATTGCGGGAAAGCCTGTCGCCGCTAACGGATAAAGCCGGGGCTTGCTTGCGTCTAGGGCTGGCTGCCGGTCCATAGGTCCATACCTAAAACCGGCCGTCATTTGCCGTGTTTTTTTTTTTTGGCCCTCAGGCCATGATTATGTATGTTTTGGCCTTTTATAAGCGTCAATTCAACAACTAATACGATAAATATGTATCGACAAGCTTCTCAAAGACACGCGAGCACAGAAAATATGCGGGCGAGCGCGCTGCCTGAGATGGAGGGGAGCCTAAGGAAGGAACAAAACAACGAAATGCTGCCGCTGCGGTAAGCAATTGCGGTTACTTTTCAGTGAAGCACATACAGAGCAATAACCAAGCTCTCAATCACATTCAGTACAAACTTTATGTTGATTTCTCTCTAAGAAAACTCTACAATAAATGACACTGCATGTGAAAAACGTGGCATCTTTTTCAACACAAATTAAACATTCTATATAACATGCCCCCACCCCCACCCCCTTCTTGATAGGCTTTTTTTTTTAGGAAAGGTGGCAACCCTGTTTGCGTCAGTCAACTGCGTCCACTTTGAAGTGCGCTCTAGCCATCTGGTGCCCTGTAGCTCCAACTCATTTTAAAATTGCAGCTTGCATGTGGTTTGGCAGGACACTCTTCGTTTTTAACGAAACATGATTTTATGTATCCGTGTTGTGGGCCATCTCACAAGACCTCAGGGTGAACTCAAGACTAACCGCGCATTGAGCAAAAAGTATACTGAGCAGTAACTGGTCACACAGCGAAGCCCGAATACTTGCACGTGGAGGGTTGCAAGCTGGGCTAGTTGGAAAGACATTCTTGGATAAAACCAGCGCGAACTCAGACGAAGACAAAGTAAGTGTCCTTGTGGTACACTTACTTTGTCTTCGTCTGAGTTCGCACTGGTTTTATCCAAGACTTGCTCGTGGGTCTGAGTACAGTCAAACCTCGTTATAATGAAGTCGTTTTGGGGCAGTAAATTACTTCGTTATATCCGGTATTCATTTTAACCGTAGGGGTAAAAAGCGGCTCTAATAAATCGGCAATCTGGCTCGCGCAACAATCCTAGATAAAAAACGCATGGTTCTAGGCTTCGAACCCACTATAAATGAGGGAATCCTTATCTGTCTCCTTGTGGCATTACAAACTAAACAGACTGGAATGAGAGCATGTGAAATTACAACAGAACAAAGTTCGTTCGGCAAACAGGCCTGCGTTCTTATTTACTTGAAGGAGGACGTGGCCTTCGCCTGGTGGCTTTTCACAGTCTGAGCGGAATGAAGTTTTTCACGGTGTTCACGCAATAAAGGGCCTTTTCTACTTGTGCAGTTTTTCAAGCTAATAAAAAATGGCAACAAGTTTTTCAAGCTAATAAAAAATGGCTGTTGTTGCGTGCGGGTCTTTGGGCAGGGGTAGAGAACGGCTGTCCACCGAACGCTCGTCCGAACGACGAAAGGCCTGGGGCCTCCTTCGTTAGGATGTAGGACAAAATAAACGTGCTTTTCATCGTCACCGGTCCGCAGTCTGGCCTACCTCGCAACACTGTTTTGTCCCACTTTTTTTTTTGTAATTTTACTTTTAATATGCTAGCTGTCCAGTTTTGAGCCTCGTGGAACCGAATATTTCTTCGTTATAGCCGGTATCGCACGGCTCTCGAGGTTTCGGTTTTGTTATAAAAAGAATACCATACTTACCCGATTCTAACGCGCCCCCGATTCTAACGCGCACCCGATTTTCTTGGCAAAAAAAAAAACGAAAAAACTTGCACCTCCGATTGTAACACGCACGGAACTTTGTGACCAAGAAAAACGAATGCAAGAGAAATGGGCGATTTATTTCCCAAAGTAATCTCACTCATCTTAGTCCTCGTCGCTCTCTGAGAGCTCTTTCTCGCTTTCCGCTGACTACAACATCTCATCCTCGGTGCCGTCAAGCGCGTTCGCGATGCCACACTTCTGAACGATGGTCAACCTGTTAGTTTTTGTGGTGTTTGCAGCATGACCACAGTGCGAAGGGCGCAGATTGCAGCAGCTTCGCGAGGAGCCGAAAGAAACGATGAGCGGCCATCAAGCTGCCAGCTTCTTTATTGAAACGTAATACGCGCGAGCGCGCAGGGCGCGGGGGTAAGACAATACGCCTGTACAAACGAAAAAACAAAAGCCACAAAAGTGCAGGACGGTGCGCGCACTCTGCGATGAGTCACGGAGTCTCTTGAGAAGCATACGCGCTGCAGTACACCTAGCACCATCCGGTGGCCGTTTATTACTCAACTAACAATCTCGTCCTCGGTGCCGTCAAGCGCGTTCGCGATGCCACACTTCTGAACGATGGTCAACCATGGTCGATGGGATCGTGGCTCATGCCTCGCACACCCATCTCACGAGCTTGTCCAGAGGCAAACGCTTCAGCCGACCGCTCATTTGGAACGTGTGAGAGCCGCTCGTAAGCCACTCGTAGAAGCGGCGCACCGTCATTGCCGCTGCTGCCATTGCTGTTATCAATCGCGCAAGTGAAACGATTTGACGATTTGTGTCCTGTGTCTGCAAATTCATTGCTAAAAGCTTTGGCGCCATCTTGAGATGGATGGGTCGGACGAAAATGTTTGCTGTTTTTGCAGTTTTGGTTTCGTATCTGATTCTAACGCGCGTGCGATTTTTCGGCCTAATTTTCCAGAAAAAAAGTGCGCGTTAGAATCGGGTAAGTATGGTAGGTGTCTTTGAAATGAAGCGTGACCTAACAAACTTCGTATTCAGTTCGCTATATCCGATAATTCGCTATATCAGTGTTCGCTGTAACGAGGTTTGTTTGTAGTCAACGATGGTAGGACTCCATCACTCCGGTAACAAGGAGTGGGTTTGTTGTTGGGAAGGTACCAGCAATTTGCCAAAGAGCACAACTGCCACTAGGTGGAGATATGGACGCTCCACTTGATTGCTAAGTCATGGTGCGGGCACAAATTACCCCCAGATACCAGCACACGCAAACACCCGGCAGTTTTTCTGCAAAAAGGACGTTCACGCCCAAAATGAGCTCAGTGAAAGGCACGGGTTCTTCTGTGAAAGAGGGTGCCAGTGGGAGACCTGCGAGGGTCCAGCCGCAGTCAGAAGTCACGCGACATCACGGGGATGGTGCGCTACTCACGTGACTGGAAACCACGCTGCTGGTTAAAATGGCCATTCTGACTTGGCTTAGCTTGACCAAGTCTATTAAAAAGGCATGGAAATCGAGAAAATCCTTACAAAGTTCATTGAAATAATCATCTATTTGCATTTTTGAACTGTGAAATGCATGAGAATATTCCAAGTTTTTGAACAGGGCTATTTGATTTAGAGCCTAATTGAATATTGTGTTATTTGCTTCGATGTTTGTTTTCGAATGCGGACGCACGCCTGGTATTTAAAGAGGGCATACTCTTTTGAGGAGTCAGTTACCATGGGCTGTTTCATCAGTTTACTGCAGAACTCATCTAGGTTTGCAAATTATATATTTTTTTGTGTCGCTCTGGTTCTGCTGGCAGTGTTAATCACGGAAGAGAGAGAGAGAAAGAGAGAGAGAGAGATGATATTGTGGAGCTGAGCAGAACAGTCTCCCATTGTTCTGCAGTCTTAATTTTGTAGCTGCCAAGTGTATTTACATCAGATTTGCTATTCTAGCCGGTCGTATATTTTTTGGAGCTCATGGCAGGACCATGTCATGTGGTGTAGGTCGGCTCTGCTGTTGCACAAAGTGCAGAGGTTTGAGTAAAGGTCTGGGTAGCAGCGGTTCAGGGAAACAGGGCTCGGAAAAGTGTTCGTCTGCAACTGTCGCCACGTGACTGCCTCTTTCCTGGAAAGAGTGTGGTGGGCCGGTGGATATTTGCATCTGGATAACCTGTAGTGATTTATTATATCCCCGTATGTGACTAGCCTGTCTTTGTGAGATCTAATAACTTGTGCTTGCTCTTGGCTTTCCTGCGAGGTCTCGTGTGGGGATGATGGTGGTTGTGGTGGCGTCGTAGGCAACACAGCTTGGTTGACCAGAGCTCGAGTGGTTGCGGGGGCCAGTTCATTCCCCTGTAGACCGCAGTGAGCCAGAGTCCATATCAAAAGAATTTTTCTTTGGTTAGGGGACTTCTCTAGCAGCGAGGCTGCTGCGGGGGAGATCCTGCCTTTCGTGAAGTGAAGTATGGCGGACTTGAGTCGCTTATGATTGTGGTTGCTCAGTAGAATTTATAGCAAGGGCTTTGGCCATTTCCTCGCCTTGAGTGGGATCTTTGGCCGGCGTGGATGCTGACGTCATTGTGACTCCGTCATTGCTGACGACTGCAATTGCCATGGCGTTGAGACAAGAGCCAGCATTGTAGTACAGTGGAATCTCGATGATACGATTCTGGGTGATACGAATTTTGGGATGATACGAATCTCTGAGAAGTTCTAGAAAAATTGCATTGTTTGCAATGGACCAAATTTTGGCTGTTACGAATGGACCTGTGCGGCCCGGCGGATGATACAAACGAGCCGGCGAGGCACCTGACTGCCGAGCGAACAAGCGAAGGCGACGTACGGGCTCTCTCGCCCCCCTTTGTCACTCTTTAGCGGGAGACACATGTCTGTCCGAGCAATCCGGTTTCCGACGCGGCGCATCAAAATATCTAGCAGGTTGGATGCATGCGGGAGCGGTGGGGAAGCGGGTCATCCGGCAGCCAAACCGAATCTCGGGGGCAGAGACGCATGCGGGACGGGTCCCTTTTTGCTCTTGTGTTCAACCCTTTTCTCCAGTAACGGCCGGGCTGTTGTTTTCTGCTCGCAAAAATGCGCCTCACATGCCACAAGCGCGCTGACGGCGCCACGGAACCACCCGCACAATGCGCGCTGCTAAGCCGGCCAGCATCGGCAGCATGGCTGGGCTTCGGCCACGAAGTGGGGCGGTGCGCTCGAGCGACCGCTTCTAACCGCTCTCTAAAATGCCGCTCAAAGCACACACGAAGTTGGTTGTGCGGTAAAAATGCTGATAATGTGGGCGAAAACAGTACTATAACACATCTCCGGTAGAGCCAGTGGGCTGTCTCGAGCGCTTCGAAACTGCCGCCATGAGACGCGCACCTCCCCATTGGCGCAAGTCGTCAGGCTCCTCCCACTGTCGCGCGCATCGAGCTCCGAGGTATCGGACCAGGTGCTAGTCACCTCCCGAGGCCTCCAGGTCGCTGCGGCCCTGTGGGCAGCCGCCACCGCCCCATAAGGGGGAGCTCTTTCAATAAACGTTCTCTCTCTCTCTCTCTCTCTCTCTCTCTCTCTCTCTCTCTCTCTCTCTCTCTCTCTCTCTCTCTCTCTCTCTCTCTCTCTCTCTCGCTCTCGCTCTCTCGCTCGCTCGCTCGCGCGTGTCATTTTCTGATTGAGGGAGAAGCTGCCGCGGGGACACGGAATCCTCAATGCGGGCGTGAAATGATCGCAAGCGCATAGCCAACGCGCACGAATTGCGTGCAAAAACGCCATGCGGTTCATGCCTTGACTGTTGCGGCATGTAGTGAGCTTGGGAGCTGCGAGTGAGGAGACAAGAGCGAAGTTTTATGCGCTCCAGAAAGGACTGCTCGGCGACATGGGGGTTTAAAAAAAGCAGAAAAAATCGCTGATTATTTCACAAGAAAGTAAGAAAAGAAATAAACGACATTTTTTTATTGCTCAATTTTTTGGTCTGTGTTGGTTCATACGAATTTCGGGTGATACGAATATTTTTCGCAGTCCTGCGAGATTCGTATCATCGATATTCTACTGTAGTCGGCAGCGTCAACGTAGACAATCTCACGTGGCTCACAATGGGTTCGGAAACGTTTGTCAGGGGCTCGTGCTCTAGCTTGTCTTCTTTCCACATTTAGCTCTGGATGCATATTTCTCGGTAGTGGCAGGATGCGAATGTATTTTCCCCATTCGTGTGGGAGGTCAACTTCATTTGGGAGGGAACTTCCGCTTCGGATTCTCAGTGACTGCAGAATGTGTCTTCCCGTTTTGCTTTTAGATAGCTGTTCTAATTGGGCTGTTTTGTGTGCTTCAAGTAGTTCCTCAATCGAGTTATTGATGCCTAGTGCTTCGAGGCGTAGAAGAAGTATTTCAGGACGGGAATCCGCTGGGCCGGGCGGGTGGCACGTTAATGTCACTCTGGCGAGGAGGAAATGCAGCTTGCGGAGCAGCAAAACAGATGGCGCGTCAAATGCGTTGCCATTGTTTACATGTTCTTCCACGGACGCGACGCACAAAAATCGTAATGTCATTGAATATATTGTGAAAATTGCCAGATTTCTTTCTGTAAGATAAATAAATGGAAGTGCTGGACATTTTAGCAGCAATTATTAATAAATACCACCCCAGTTACAAGCTGTACCGCGCTTGAAACGAAGCACTAGAAGGAATTCCGGAGCAGACGACGTCTGCCGACGCTGCCTTCCCGCCACGAGTGGTTCACTCTCGCCGCTCTCGCCTCTCGCGGGCTTCTCAGGATTGCGCGCGCTTTTCATGTTGCACAGGAAGGGCGGTGAAGTTAGGACAGTCTAAATATGAACGAATAACATGGAGGATAAGAACCCTCATTCACTGGAACTAACCATACCATGTTTTTTTTTTTATTGTAGGTTTCGCGTTCTAAGAAAATCAAAGCCCCTTCGTCTTACGACAACGATGTTTGAAATGCCAAAATTTCTTCTGCCGCAAACCGACTCCAATGAAAGTCCAGTCGTGCGAGGGATTCGTTGGCGTCATCTGCCCACGACGGCAGCCAGCTATGCTGTGACTGACCTTCAACCGGCGAGCCTTTTCCCTTTGGCGCCTCGGGACAGAGGGCGCGTCGGTGCCGTGACCAGCGCCATGACTTTATCGCGCTGCCGGAGCAAGCCCTGTTGCACCTCCTCAATAATTCTCGCTCCGTGGTGTAAATACAGTGAAACCTCGTTATAACGAGACGGGCTATAATGAAATAATGGATATAACGAGAAAATCGTAACTCCCCTTGAAAGTACCCATAAAAACCAGTGTATTTAAAATCTCGTTTTGCCGAGGTAAAATTTGCTTGTCACGGGGTATAACGGAACAAATCTTGTTCGCAAATCAAATTTTGCACCAATTTTGCAACAGTGCGCAACACGGATTGGAGACAATGTGCAATGCGGCAGCAGTTTTTAGCCGTTCAAAACTCCCGCCATTCATACTCCTGCAACGTGCGTAAAGATGAACTGCGGCCTTGCGTCCGCTGCCTGCGCCCACGAAGCCACTCCCACTTCTGCCCTGCCGCCACGAGAGCCGTGTTGTCGGAGTGCTTCAGCATTATCTTTTATCGTGCTACGTGCCATTCGAGCCGCATGAGTGTTCCAGGCGGGAAGCGAAAGCAAAAGAATGCAAGACCATGATAAAAGCCATCACATCCTACACGAAGCTGTGTCAGAGCAATCGTTTTCATCAAAAAGATGCATCAGTGTGCAATTAGGCTTTGCAGCAGTCTGTTTGAAATAAGAGTTACATATTGTTTACTGCAATAAAGTAGGTGCGTGACTTCTTTTTTTAATCTCTGGATTGCCGTTATTTTGTAGTGTACTGTCATGCGGCCATATTCAATTTCGCCTGGTGTTTGTTTGGGCTAAGTAGAGTGCACAATATTTGCGGTAAATGCCCTGTATGGCTATAACGAAATGTTAGTTATAATGAGCAAATCGTGGCGACCCTTCAATTTCGTTATAACAAGGTTTAGCCGTAGTGCATTTGATTGGTTGACTGTGTTTAGAACGTGGACGTATCTTATGAAGTCAATATTAAATGGTGTAGTTAAGCCACTGGCTAGCTGTGCATTTCTCAAGGTAAACAAAATGAAACATTGCTGGGAATTATTTGAGCACATTGAAGGGCAGTTGACAGAGGTGGACTTCAGGCGTTTTCATAGTTTGCAACATTATCTACATCAGAATAACCTAACTGGTATAGTGATGATAAAGGCCTAATTGGTGAAAAAGGCCAAGCAATTGCAGACTGATTAGTATTTAAATATCTCAACTGTATTCCCAAATCTGCTTATTTATTGTGGTGTGTAACATGCTGAAGCTACTTCTGGGCTGTGAGGCACACCGTAGTGGAGGGCTCTGGATTAATTTTGACCACCTGGAGATCTTTAACGTACGCCGAAATATCGAACACTTGGCGTTTTCGCTTTTCACCTCCATAAGAAAAGCAACGATCACGGCTAGTATCAAACTTGTGTCCTTAGGCTCAGCAGCACAACACTTTAGCCACTGGGCCACCATAGTGTTTTTTTTTTTTTTCAAATCTGCTTGTAGATTGCAGTTAACAGGTGAGGCGCTGACTTTTAGTACATTTTTATTATTTTTGAGCTCATGCAGTGGAGATTTACACATTCAGGGTACTTTTACATCGTGAGCAAAAATATGCAGTTAGTTTCTGCCTGTGTGGCCTAAATTAAAAGTTGCCCAACCAACCCACCGTGCCATTTTTTTGGAGGCGCAAGAACCACGGCATCCCTTATTTCTCTCCCGTTGCCAGGTGGGAAGACCATGGGCGGCTTCGAAGGGGGGCGTCCGCGTGCCGACGCTGGTCTCGTGGCCGGGGAGAATTCCTGCGGGCGGTGAGATCTCCGTGTCCACGAGTCAAATGGACATGATGCCCACGTTTCTCGCCCTGGCCGGTGCGAAGCCGCCTCGCGACCGGATCATAGATGGCGCCGACATCCTGCCTCTACTGCTGAGCAACCAGTCTTCTGGGGCAACAAGTGCCTCCCACGAGTTCTTCTTCCACTACTGCGGGGTCCAGGTGCACGCCGTGCGCTACGTGCCACGTGACGGTCAGTGGATTGGTGAAACTCTTAGAAGTGTCTTTTCTGCCGGCAGCCGGGAGAAATACCTAGCCACAATTCTGAGGGCACTCACCTCTCACCGGCTTATAAAGCCACGTAACGTTTCCGTTTAAAATAAGCATCGTGTTATTCTCACGGCACATTTCAGCGGTGACAAAAATGAGGGCCAGGAGTAACCAGCCTAATAAAACCTACCTTATCTAATGGAACATAAGCAATCATAACCTAAGCTAATGAAACCCGACGTCACCGAAGTTAACCAGACCAACTGCATCAAAACGCAATCTATCTTAAATCCAACCCATCCAGGTATAGCTCCTATGCTTTGATATCGTGATTATTGTAGAAATAATCTGACTGCAGGAAGATTTGCTAACAAAAGGGTGGTGGTGAAAAACGTCGAATGCTGCAAACCGGAAAAAAAAAGGAAACTACTTGCTTAAAATTAGGACCTTTGTCCTTTAGGTTGAAATCGGGTATACCCCCACCACCATGGGAGCAGCCAGCAAGGCAGGTTCTTGTGGAATATTTGTCCCAAGGATGATCTAGGTCGTGTGCTCAGCCAATCACACGCCAAGAGAAATTCCCCGAGGTGTTTTCTACCGGCTGCCGGTTGAATACACACTACCACAAATCTTTGCAGCGAGCCACGTAGTGATACTAGCAGGCTTTGTGATGCAGTCAAACCCTGCAATAACAAAACTGCTGGGGAAAGCCGAAAAATTCACTTTTGCGGAAATTTTGCCACGAGAGTGAAACATAAACGACAGGGGAAATTACCTGCAAACCGAAAATTTATTTCCAAAAGTCAGTTATATCATTTTTCGAGCCTTACTTTGCAGCAAATTCAAGGCTCAGCTCTCGCACTGCAAAAGATGGTTCATTGCTAGTCGTCGTGCTGTATGTGCACCTAAGAATGCCCTAATCGTGTCAAATGCACCCAAAACATCCCGCGGGTTCGCCTGCTTCCCTGCACGTTTGTTTCCTTGGTCCTTGGCACCAAACATGTCCAAGCATGCAGAGCAAAGTCCAGCTTTTTCTGTTGATAAACTTTGCCAGAGAGTGGCATCTCCTTATTCTTATCCTGTTCGCAAAACCAAGTAAACACCACTTCATTGACGTCCAGAACGGCGCAGCCGTCACTGTTTTGTTTTGCGCACATGCGCCATTAAAGAGTGGCGTCCTTGCTTTTCAAAATGGTAGACCGAGCTCCACGCAGTTCCAAACTTGTCGGCGCTATCCTCCCTTATTCCACTTGGGCCACTGACTTGGGCAATGATGGCTGCCTTATCTTGCAGCGATAAAAACTTCCGCTTTTGGGCTGGCGGAGGCATCTTATTGAGAGCTAATGTGCCGATCGCTGCACACACAACAAATCCACGCACGCTCGCTGTTCAGCATTAGCCGGCTAGCGTTGCCCAAGCCAAAGCCAAGCTGTAAGTCACCATGTGTCGCCCCCTGGAGGTGTCGCTGCGAGGCTGCCTCCTCAACCGCCTGCTGTGCTGTCGTTTTCGTAAACGATATGGCGGTGGCCACTCAAGCACTCTGTTGCAGGTTACACACTTTGAGTCCAAAAAAAAAATGCATTGGAGCACTTTTTGGTCAGGGTGTGCAAATGCCGAATAGCAACTTTCGAATCGATATCGAATCGAATATCGAATAGCAATTTTCATTTTTGCAGGCCTTGATTTTTTATAGGTTTTTGTGCAAAAGCAGAAGAAACTTTGCATGTTCGGGAGACATTACATAGTTTTTCAACCCGGAGAACACACTTCTCAGCTCACATTGGTGGTACTCCAGGAATCTGGAGCGGGCACGTTGCTGTACTGCAATCATAGGCAACAACTGTACAGTGGCTCGTAGCTCAGAAGTGAGCACTTTGCAGGCATGAACAATAGGACGCGAAAGCAATCATGGACCACGATAAGGCACTTCTTTGGAAGCACATAAGCAGCGTGAAGCGTGAATAATATGTAGCGAAAGGAAAGCTCGCGCTACAGTCACTACAGTCGCCGTGGACAAGCCTGCGCTATCCACTGTGGTCTAAGAAACAAGTAAACGTGCAGTAACCGTACACCAACTGCAAAAAAAATAAAATAAAAAAACAGCCAAAACCGCTTTTGATTTTGAATTAGTGCAAGTGCTGTCAAAACGGCGGCGGTTTTTGCCGGAAGCTGCCCTAACATGTAAACATCCAGTCACAGAATTCAAAATGGCGGCCAGAGGATGGCCCGAAAAAATATCGTATCAACAAAATCGCAGATTAGTCTGTGCAGCACAAGAAAACTTACGGCCTCTGCAAGGCGCGCTCGCCGAAAGTGCGATTTGGATGGAAATTGCCGAGCAGGCGGTGTAGCAGCAGTGCGTTAGCCTACGCCGACATCTCTTGCTTTCGCAAAGCCGGGAAAAGGTCGCGAAAAACTGCGAGATAGTAAATAAGTATGGTGCGTCAAAATCCGCAATTTCGACAATTCTGAAAAACAAGGATGACATAATCAGTGGCGATGCCAACTCAACGGACAGGAAGCGCCTGCGGAAGGCCACCTATGCAGATGTGGAGGACGCGCTACTGAAGTGGTTCGTCGACGCCCCGGCTTGCAACATACTAATAAGTGGCCCAACGATGCTACGCAAAGCCAGAGACTTAGCATTCATGTTGGATTTTCCTGACCTCTGCCCAGGCAATGGCTGCCAACAACTGTTCAAGGTGCAGCACTGTTTTTAAGTCAATTGTAGGCGAGGTGGCGTGCGCAAGTGTGACCAAGATGTTGCAGCGTGGCTTGAACAAAAAAAAAAAAAAACAGAGGCGCACGCTATGAAAGGCGACACAAGCATGGCAAAGCATGGGAAGCATGGCAAAGTGCGCATCACAGCACTTCTGTGCACTAACATGGATGACAGCGACCGGCGCGTGCGCTTCGTCACCGGAAAATCGAAGAAGCCGCGTTGCTTTAGGAGTTATGTGCCCGTGCGCTACAGCCTCAACTAAGGTGTGGATGACGCGCGATTTATTCGCGGAGTGGCTGAGCGAGTTCCACCGTGACATGCAGAGGCAAGGCAGGCGCATGCTGCTCGTAATCGATAACTCTTCTGCGCACCATGTGAAAACGTCTCTGACGGCAGTGATCATGCTTTTTTTCTGCCACCCAATACCGCTTCGAAAGTGCAGCCGCATGATTTGGGAATAATACGTGCCTTTAAAGGAGCCATGAAGACAAAATAAAAGTTGGGTTTATTAGAAAGACTGCTTAGTCCCGATAACAATGATACCAATATCATCGCAATCTACGAACAAATAACGGAGATATTAAAGAAAACGTTTGAAGCAGGCGCGACCCCCTAGCCAATTTCCCGCAACTTTTCTATGACGTCACGGAACCTTGTTTGTGCGATTGGCGGCCGCCCAACTGACCTATCGCAACAATACATGACTGGACGTCTGTAATGGGGCCTCTAGTTCCATTTGACCGCATCACTTGAATGCTAACGTGCAGTTAACGCACTGAAAATTACGTTTTATTGTTGGCTCGTATGACATCATTCTTGCTCATAACACGTCACTGTGGTGCAAAATTTTAAAGTTTTTAAATACTTCTTGCTTTTTCTTTTTTCGTTAAAAAAAACATCTTTTGTGGCTCTAATGGAGCTGAGTGAGATACTGAATCCCAGTTCTTTCAAATTAAACGAAGTTGTATTTTCTCTTCATGGCTCCTTTAAGGCATCGTATAGGTGCCGCGTAGTGGAGCACTTGGTCATAGCTGTTGACCGCCCGGCAGCCAACTTGCCGCTTCGAGTTACACTGTATTCAGCTGTAGAGATGGTGAGGGCTGCCTGGTCGCAGGTGGCGGCCACTTGTGTGTAGAATTGTTTCCGCAAGGCCGGCTTTGTTGACACACAGCCTGAATCCGAGCCTGATGCTTCCGATGGTCAGTCTGGCGGTGATTTGTGGCAGCGAGTCATCGACTCCGGCATGGGGAGCCATGACCTCGGCTTGGACGATTTCGTTTGTGCTGATAAAGATGCTGACACTGCGGAACCGTGCACGGATGAGGGCATCGTTAATAAAGTGCGGGGCAAGAGCGATGTGGAGGAACCGGACGCGGACGATGACGAAACTTCTGAGCCTGCGCCTTTGAAGGCCAACTGCACTCAAATTTCACCCTGGATAAATGCCTTTGAAATGTGTAGTAGGTAGCATGAGAACTACTGCGACGCGACCGGTAGCTCTGTGCAATGCGTGGTTATTCGTTTCAGGCACTCAAAATAACGCCTTTGCAGGCGACAAAGCACCTGCTGGCGTGTCGCGCAAACAGCCATTTAGCGGAAGTGACATGCCAGCCGTCCAGGCCGATCGGCCTGCCTCGCAGCGGGAGAATCCAGGAAACTCGTATTTCGCGCCGTTCGCGCCGGTACGCTTGCCTTTCATGGCTCCGAAGAGGCTTCGTTAACTGTACGGTTCTCTCCTTTTCGAGTGTCGTCGCGACATCATGACTGCGCGGTGTGCTGCTGTCCGAGCGCACGAATAGTGTCGTGCTTGCGGGACAAGCGCTCGCTTTTCCGCGCGCCTCCTACACCCCCGCACGCGCACGCTCACACTCTCCTCCTGGCTGGCCGAGCCAGCCGCGTCGGCCGGTCCGCACAGCTCGCGCCGTCAGGCTGGTCAGGCCAGGCTGCCTGGCCGCTCGCGCCAACGGCTGATACGTCACTTCCGCCTGCCCGTAATGGCCGCGTTTTGCCCAGTTTCGTTTTCAAAATCGTAGATTTTTGCTGGTCGCTTGCGGGCGTAATTACGCACATTTTAGGGTCATACTTCGTACATCGTGGTCTTTTTAGTCATACTATGCAGGAACAGTGATTTCGCGCGGTCGAAATTTTGAGTGCAGTTGGTCTTTAAGCGCGCCTATTGCAATGGGCTACACAGAGGACCTTAAAAACTTGTTTACGCCAAGGGCCTCGGCTAATAGCACGCGGCTGCTCTAAATAAACTGGAGACCGCCCTGATCACGTCTGCACTGCAGAAACAAATAGTCATCATGGACTTCTTTGCGAAAAAATAAATTGTGTTTTGACTGCTTTTTTTTTTTTTTTTTTTTTTTTTTTTTTTTACTGTTTACCATTTACTACGAACTTCGGAATATAACGAACGGAGGCCGCGTGACGCTCAGGTTCGTTATAAGCGGGCTCGACTGTAGTAGATATTCGATTCGCAAATCTAATTATTCGCAGAAGTACTATTCGATTCGTATTCGAATATTTGAGTACTATTGCATGCCCCTACTTTTTGGACACTGTTAGCTTAAAAGGGTGAATAAAATGCCGACCGGTCTTGCAGCAATTTTGTTAACACGGGTTTGCTTTCCAAAAACATTTAATTGCCGCGAGATATGAAATACGTGGGCTTCTATCGACGCTTGGTGGGGATTAAATTTTTTGGTGATTTTACGGGAACTAAACTGCGTGGCAGGGGTGACACCAAAACATGGCAGGTGAACGTGGAAATTTTCAACTGCCTTTGAGAATTGTAGTGTAGATCAGCAGAACTCCTTTCACTTTGTATGGCATTTGAAATTTCGAAGGCCATTTGGCTCAAATTTCCTTCCAAACACTCGTGTAGCACAGGTATAATTAAAAGAACACTGCAGATACTGCTTTTGCATTGATGTTTTGCCTCAAGTATGCCTAATGTTTTCTTTTTGCAGAGCAGAACAGTGTTGACAAGTAAGAAGTGCATTTCCAGATTTATTGGTTTGGAAAAGTTTTGGGCCCATATAAACCTTTCGTTCAAGTATTGTTTTAACTTTTTTGCCCAGAAAGCTGAATCGAGGAACAGAGAGGCAGACCAAAGCTGTCGGCTTTAAAGGGGCCATGCAGACAAAACACAAGTTTAATTCATTCGAAAGATTGCCTCATCGGGATCATACTGACACCACTTTTAGCGTAAACTTCGCTCAAATAAGCTATATAATTACGAAAAAAAGGGAATGGCCGAGCGACCCACTAGCTCATTCCCGCAACAGAATATATGACGTCATATGCCCAGCTGTGCGATTGGCTGAGGCCGGCAAACGCAAATTAGGCAGGGCTTATAAGCTTGCTGATTGCGGTATTTGCGCTTAAATGTAATGCATATTCATTTTACAGCAGTAAGAATGGGGGAGTAAAAAATTATAGTTACGAAAATACACGTAAACATGGAAGTACTAATGCGCACTGTTGTTGGTACTGGGCGCACTATGCTTTTTTCAGCTGCACAGCAGTCAACTGCTTTGGAGTTGTCTTACGCGACACTGGCCGATTGGCGTAAGCGACGCCTTACATGAACCTGTTTGCCGAGCATACCCCATGTTTCCCGAAACACTTGCTTTCTGCCGTAACAAAAACAAGCCAGGTGCAAATACGGTCAAAAACAAAGCAACGGCGGACAGCTGTCTGCGGCTGAGCATGGTAGCGCCATCTGGGAGGACTGACGGCAAGCAAGGCTGCAGAGCCACGGCCTCCGCGATCGGCTGCCGGCGGCGCGCCGTTGCTCCGGCCGTCCCATTCAGCGCGTCCCCCAGCAAAAACGTGTAATTTGGCCAACTCCGCGACGCGCCGCGAGGTGGCGGTGTTAGCCGATGGTTCGGCAGCTTGCACCGGCTCCCCTGGCCGGCTTTGTGGGGCTTAGTTGCTGCGTGTTTTCACGACCGGAATTCGCGTAACTGTGTTGCAGCTTTATTTTTGTTGAGCTGACAAACCGAACTACCTGGTCATGAAGTCCGCTTGTCTCAGAAGCTTCGAGGAACAGCACTAAAAGTTAATCGCACTGTGATTGCTGCGCTTGATCGGTGCAGGACATTTCCGTGCGGACATTCAGGTGCACGGATATTTGGGTGCGAAAACTTCTCGGCTACAGAATTATCGGGTGCTTGCTTGGTGGAACAGCATTTATATTTTTATTTCTGCATAGGGTGGGTTGTTGACAACAATCGAGCGCAGTGGTTGCATTTTTATATTGACGCCGTGTTTAATTTTGCCAGTTATTTTTAGATGTTGAACATTTGTATATTTTTGCTTGATACCTCGTCCAAGGAACACCTGTTATGCAGCCTATTGATTGCACACATGCCTTTTTTTAATTTACAAGATTTCAATTTATATTCGCTTTTTGCGGCGTGCAACTCAGCTAACTATTAGCTGCCGTTTACTGTGGTGTTATTCCTTCTTTATGCAGTTTTCTTTAAACGAAAGACACACTGTCACTAATCTAAAGAAAGCAGCATTACAAGCATTCTGTTGCCCCCCAAAACGCAGAAAATCTCACGAGGAGTTTTATGCAGGTTGTGCGCTGTCACACTAAAATGATTTTGCAAACACTGTTGTCGCCACCTTTTTTTTTCATACGGACAAGTCTCGCATATTTTCGAGTAGAAGAACGGGCCTCTGAAAACAGCTGCAGTGTGTACATGTCTAAAGCAAACATGAAACCTGTCATCATTGCATTACACATGGATGGGCTGTAACTGAAAATTTAAATGTCTTTAGTCTTGGGTCCAAAATAGGGAAAATTGGGCTTGCCTGTGGTCACCGAAATACATTTAAGAATACAATAAAATCGGGGTGCATCTGACTTCAAGTTGTTTTATTTGTTGCAACTGAAATTGAAACTGTAACTTGCTTAACGCACATGCGTAGAACAGACTGCCATATCTCTGAGGCTATTGCTCAACGTAATACTCTTTAAACGTGTTAATCCTAAAAATATGTCGGGTGCTTCCACCCAACAGGCATTAATTCGAAGGCCAGATAAGAGCGCAGCCATCCGTCGTGCGTATGACGCGATCGCGCCCCGCGCTCTACTGAACTACATTGACCATGCAGATTATATAAAGTACGTAAGCCTGGATAAGAAATACCTGAAAAATAATCACCTTCTAGCGAACCGAACGTTATTTAAGCACCAGAAATTTTCCATTGGTAGTAGGGAATATTGTCCGTGTGTCGAAGGCGTCATGCGGCACATGTTAAAGAAGTCGCATAGCTGCAATCATAGGTAAAATAAATTCATTATTATCAGGTTCTATGAGTCGCTTTGCATCCATAACATCAGCTATGCTTTCTTTTTATTGCGATACGAAGCGCGAAAGTTGACGAAACGCCATTTCGAGAAGCGTTGTAGCATACCCGGCTTTCGTTTCAACCATCGGCCCCGCGCGCCGCGGTGCGGCGGAAAACGGCGAAACGGCCTTTTCGGAATTACACTCTCTCCGGGCGATTGGGACGGCCGGAGCAACGGCGCGCCGCCGGAAGCCGATCGCGGAGGCCGTGGCAGAGCCTAATGACGCACTGGAAATTTCGTTTGAATACCTACCCTCATGACATCAGGGCAGACGTCACGAAAACACCCGATTTGGCAGGAGAATGAAGATCTTAATCTAAATTGATTATTTGTTCTCAGTGAATGCGGCATCATTTTCTGCCACACAAGTGCTGGGGGCACTATAAAACACGAAATCTTTTGAATACAAACAACCTTGTATTTTGTCTGCATGGCCGCTTTAACTAGCCCGAAAAAGGTTATCGTTTTTAAAAGCCAATTTCTTCAATGACACATGGTTTTGTGCCACTTCATTACCACACAGGCTCCGGTGTTTGGAAGGTGCACTACCACAGTTCGGACCCGAAGCAGTGCGCCTACGTCTGCCACTGCTACGGCAGCTACGTGCTGGACCACGACCCGCCGCTCATCTACAACCTGGTCTCGGATCCCTCGGAATCCCGCTCGCTCACACCGGCCGACGACCCCCGCGTTCCCAAAGTTCTCGAAGCTGTGAACGCGGCACTCACGAAACACCGGGCATCGCTGTCGCCGGTGCCGCAGCAATTTGACTTACTCAACTCCTTATGGCTTCCGTGGCTGCAGCCGTGCTGCAGCTTCCCACTCTGCTCCTGCAAAGAGAACTACACACTCAGGGTTTTATGAGTTTCGGCCGTGCGGTGGGCTTAGTGCAAGATGCCCCGATCTTTTCATAGCTCTTCAGCGCTACCAGTGGCAAAAATTTAAACGTGTCACTGCTTTTTGGTGTTCGATTATACAAATTCTAATAGTTTACCTTTGCGATGTTAAAACTTCCCAAATAAGTTGCTCCTAAGTGTGTCTACCTGTAAGCGAGGGCCACTTAACTTTGGTAGCTGAAAGCACTGAAGAGCTACGTAAAGAAACGCAACTTGCTTGGATTTAATCTCTGCAAGTTGTGGGTGGGGGGCTACTAGTACTTCGGTATTCAAATTACGAGAATTTTTTAGGCTTGAACTGTTCTCAGGAGCGCATTTACGCATCTGTGAATGACATTCTTGTTATTGCGTCTTCTTACTGGGACCATCACGGGCACATTTGCTGCAATGACTAAAAGGTGTGAGAACATTTGGAGTGTAGATGCGACAGTACAAGTTTTCCTTTTTCTAGCATTGAAAATTAAGTGATTCTTCGTTTTTAGACCTTTGTTTTTAAAAACACTTTTATTGCTTGTGAATCAGATTGGTGTGGACAATGCGAGATTGCTTGTGTAATTATTCTGGAATCTCGTTCAGACTTATTGAAATAATTCTGTAGGTATTTTAAACAGGACCTACAAATAGGACAGAACCTGTTGACTCTGGGTATTATTTACAACTGCATACAGTTACACCTTTAGTATTAATTAATTGCTACTCCATTTCTTGACTAGTCACAGTGCCTAATCATCAAGGCTAGTCGTAATTGTGTATGGCATCCTATGATGACACAACTGGCATCAATTGCCAGTGCATTCTGATGGTTGTATTACCTTAACTGTGATTTGCTGTACATGCCAGTACACATGACTTGTTATGAGTATAAAAATGCACTCCAATAAAATTGGTGCAGTTGTGTAAGTTGTGCCGGTCTTATTGTTACTAAATGAGCGGTCACCCAACTTTCAAGAACATGCACTTTTGATTTGCACCAGTGTATAGTATCTAATTTGCATTAGTGTCAAACGAAATTTGCATTAACTGATTTGGTATTCATATGCCAATGCAGTGAACTAAAGTCTGTGTGCAATTGATGTGCCTGCCTACCTCTATTGAGTACTCATGTATTCAAATATTCAGCTATAAATACTGTTTTGCTGGCCGGAAGATTTATGTTGTGCCTTTGTGATAATGTTTTAGACAGCAAAATAAATTTTATTGCTTCCTTAAAGACTGTCAGAGCCTCTTGATTTGCACAAGATTATGAACTGGTGTATTTTGGTCAACTTACGGAGTGCCTCAGGGAAGCAACCTGGGCCCCATGTTGTTCTTGATTTTTATCAGACTTGGCTGAACAGATGCAACACTCCTCTTGAAATGCTCCTCTTTGCTGATGACATTAAGGTCTTTCGGCCTATAAATAGGGATGGCGAGTGCTCTCTTCTACAACGTGACATCAACACTGTCTGAGCATGGTGTTCAGCAAACATGCTTCGCATCAACCCTTTCAACACAATTGTGATCTCGTACCATTGTCGACAGGTGCCGATTGAATTCTTGTATAAGCTCCACGGTGGTTCCATTACTCGATTGTCAACAGTCCGGCTCTTGGGGGTGTATATTGATTCATCACTGAGTTTTAAACATTACATTGAAAGAACAGGCAGCGAAGCAATGAAGTCCTTGGGGCTCTTAGCACGTGTCACAAAAGAGTTCACCGATCCTATCTGCTATTAGCCCCTCTTTCGGGCTATTTCGCATTCCCAGCTAGAG
>CM023452.1:190888738-191066372 GCA_013339765.2 Haemaphysalis longicornis
CCAGGACGGTCCGCCAGTTCGAGGACTGCCCTCAGACTGAAAAAGTTGAGCACCGGGTCGCGTCTCGGGCAGTCCGCGGACGATCTGGGACTGATAATCGAGGAGATCCGGTCCCACAACGAGCGTCCCACAACGCTACGCGCGATCGTAGCAGACGCCGAACGCAGCCCCTGAGCAAATGGCATCGCCGGCGAATGACAAGATAACCTCCTGATAATATGAAGCCATTCTTTGCGATTGCGGCCCACGCAATTGATTAAAGCTCTTGGACACGCCCGGTACTGGCGACTGAGCCCACTGAGCAAGGAGTCGGCTAGCAGGTACCTACATAGAGAGCCATGTGCAACTGTTGACCCCTGACACACTACGGATAAAGTGCGTTTACTGAGCTTGCACAGCGCTATGCATGTGTGCAAAATTTCAATTTGTCCGCGAAGGCACGTTTGATTTATTCTCCTGACTAGCTAGCGTCGTTCAATCGCCTTCAGTGAACCTCGCAAGCGACTCGCGAAAGAAACAAAAAAGCTAGATTGGCGCAAAACGCGAGCGTTGTCAACGGCACGTGGAGTGACGTCGGAGGAGAGAGGAACTGCAGGCATTGTTCTTTCCGCACAAAGAATGGAAAGAAAACGAAGTCGTGCATTAGCGCGTTGTGCGTTGCTGCAGCTACTGCAGCTGCAACCCGAGATAGTAGCTCGCATGTGCGCGAACAGCAGCTGATCAACAATGCAGCGAGCCGATTTGCAGTTTACCAGTCCGAGCTAGACGCCGGCCCTATGTGTCCTCGAAACTACGCCGTTGACGCGAGCTGTGGCGTAGCCGCGGCGCGCTCCGTGGTTTGCTCGTATTTCGAAGATTGGTGCTCGGGGATCTACCTCGTCGGACGGGGCCTGACGGACGCGATCGCTTAACCTTGGCAGTTCGCAGGCGTGCGCCATGCAGCCGCTACTACGCCACTTCTCGGTGCTGCTCTTCGTGAGCGTCACTTGCGCGACTGTCAAGCGCCCCAACATCGTGGTGCTCTTGGCGGACGACCTCGGCTACGGAGACGTGGGCTGCTTTGGCAACGACACCATCAAGACGCCCAACATCGACAGGTATGTTCCGAAAGCTCGGCTTGATCGCATGTCAACCCTTTCATCGCATTAATTACGAAAGCGGCATTAATCTGCCGTTACTGTAAGCGCTTTTGCAGGAGGAGAGCGTTTGGCTACCTTTCAAAGATAATCGTAGCCGGATAGTGAATATATGAGGCTGGAGCCATCGTCATAATTATTCCTGGGACGAGCCAGCCGGATCCATGCTTTCGTTGTACAAAAAGATGTTTACCAGACAGCTTCAATTCGTTGTTCACTGAAATTTCTTTTCAAAAAGGAAACAGAGCTTGATGTAAGCCAACAATTGAAAACTTTTTGACACTTCTGTGGATTGATCATTAGATGCAAACACATCGCCGCTTCTGATTCAGGCAAAATGAAATGTCGGTGCTGTGAAAGCTACAATGTCAGTGCACGTTGCCACCTTCTGCAACACTGGATAAGTGCACAAAAGTGTATATCTGAAGGCATTAACGGTGTCGTTTTGTAAGTAGAATGTCAAAAATGAAAGACCGGTTAGCTCATGTGTGTGGAGAAAAACTACAAAATTAGTGCATCCATGTTTATAGCTGATCAATCACTTCATGCTGGTCTCATATTGCATTGACATGGTAAAAATTAAGCGTGAAGGACAGGGACACAAGAAAGGACAGTTACACAGGACGAGCTCTTGTCCGGTGGAAGTGTCTCTGCTTGTGTCCCTGTCAATTGCTACGCTTGTTACCATGTCGAAGTCGTTTCACCAGCTATCCCAAGTTTCTGTTTCTGCTTCTGTCCCTGTCTTGTGACACTTTTTACCATGTCGAAGTCGTTTCACCCAGCTATCCCAAGCTTCTGCGTTCACGTTGCAAAACACTTGTCCTCTTTTCTGTGCGGTGCTCTGACAGCCAGCTGGCTGCTGCAGTTGCCGGCCCCGCGGAAATCAAAGGCGATCTGTCACTACTCCGGAATTCGGGAAAAACGAACAGCTGGCTCTTGCTTCTGGCAGCGTGTGGGGCGCTTAAAGTAAAAAATCAGAAAAGCCCACTGTGTACTGTGCCTTGTGGTGCAGCAGGACCATATTAACTTGCGGAATTCATCTGATGCATTTGCAGGTACTATCGGGATAAATTGAAATACGAACGACGGAGTGCGTAACTTTCAGTACATGCCGCACATCCTGGCGATGGGCCGCTTATGCGCAGTACAAACAAGTCAAGTTACGAGAGTTCGTGACCAACCTTGATATGGAAAGACCTTAGCCTTTCCATCGTCTGTTGGCCGCCCAGCAAGAAATAAAAAAATAAAGAAATATCGCTGCATGCGCCGTTTTCACTCAGCACAGCGACGAAGTTACGTAACGCTCACGTGGGAGGGCGCCGAACGCGACGGGAAGACAAACCAAAATGCTCACACGACTGATGATCTTTCCACACCAAGGTTGGACACAAACTCTCGTTACTTGTTCATACTGCGCATACGCAGCCCGTCACCAGGATGCGCGGCATGTACTAAAAGCCACGCGCTCCGTTGGTCGTATTTCAATGTACCATGATAGTACCACTAAGCTAAAAGACCATCTGTTCGTTGTGTTGGTCTAGTGGCCGTCTCGGAGAAGGCACCGTTTGTCGGATGGGCTTAGTGTATAGATTTGCTGCACTACACAGTCTTTGTTGCCTACAGTATACAGTAAAAGCTCGTTAATTCGGATCTCACGAGACCGGGAAAAATGTCCGAATTATCCGAATGCCGAATTAATGAATGAACAGGGAAAACAACATTAAAATCACGTTGGAGAAGCATACCTTTATTTGCTGAAGTATTTTGTAATAGTCGTCTGCTTTTTCGCGCAGATTCCGGCTGACATTACAATTTTTCTTAACTCTTTCAAGTGCCAACAGCACGCAAACTGTCGGAACTGCTCAGGCAAACGTCCTCCAATATCAAAAGCGCCTCCGAGACTTCTCGTGAGGTGCGATGAGGTCGCGGCTGCACCTCCTCGCATGACTCTTCGTCAGAATCGTGGTCTTCCTGGGCGCCCGTGACATCATTAATAATTTCTTCATTGGTCAGGAGACCAGCATTTGTCCGAATTAAGCGGTGCGGGGACGAATTCTGACGAGTTAATGAAGGTTTGGTCCCATAGACTAACATGCGCTTTGGCCGGGACCAATAGAGCCGTCCAAATTATCCGAATTTCCGAATTAACGGGTGTCGAATTAACGAGCTTTTACTGTATTTCAAAATTTCAGTTTTGGTCAGATTTTGCGAAAAGTTAATCTCAGGGAAGCTGAGTTGTTTACAGTATACAGCATCAAGAGTTTACGATATTGATTTTGACAGTTGGACTGATTGTAAAATGCTAGGTGGCTGTAAATTCTGATTGTTAATAGCTAGGTGCATTGAAAATGGCAGCTGCTCAGGGCACAGCAAACCAGAAGGTAATAAAACAAGTTGACCTCGGGATATGAGCCCCGAGGGCTTGTACCAAGGAAAATAGACAGATAAAAAGAGGAAGGCGACAAAGAAAAAAAGTTTTAAATACACTCCTCCCCTGCACACACACCTCTGCTTGTGTTGTACTGTGTACATTTGTTTTTTGCTTTCATATTTTTATCAACCCCGATTGCAGTGACTGTTCCTACTTTTCAAGTGGGGATGTATTTTAGGATTGAGCTACCGAAAGTTCTCCACAGCAGTGATGAGGTTTTTGCTTCTCCTGACTCAGGCATGAAAACGTTTCAAAATAAGCAGGGACCTTATTTCATGCCGGAAAGTTTTTTCTTTGACTGGAATGCTGAAACATTTGCTCTCGAACAAACAAGGTTTTTTGCATTGTTCTGTACTGCTTGTGGTTTGCACCACCTGCCACATTATAAATAGGAGCTCGAGCTTACAGTTCACTCAATGCAGGTTCCGAACTCAATGCTATTCAAGAGTATGACACATTGTTTCCGAAATTTGATGTAGCGAAACAAATTGTGAACTGTCCAACGTAGGTCATTTGCACCTAGTCAGTAGAGATGAATACGCACTGTGTACAAAACAGCACACTTTGTTCATTGATCGCGTGACACCTGTCACAACGCAAATGCGGACATCGACCTAGATAAATTACAAATCTAGGAATACAATTATCAAGTAGTTGTCATTTTAGTTCAATGAGTTGGCTGAAAATGCAGTTTTCATCCGTGTACAATTTCTCTGCTGTAAGCTTAAAGGGGGACACTGATCTTGAGGACATTTTCGTTATTTTTGAACAAATGGGCTTGAAATTTGCATATTAAGTGCATTGTAGCATCCTGAGCTCAAATATGCAGTCAGTTTTCGTCTATATAGTCGAAGTCCAGAGTTATGCAACATGTTATGTTATTCCATTTCAGGCAATTTTTTAATGACCTACCTATGATATACTTGAATACTTTTTGTCCCTTTGTGCTCTAGACGGACCAAGGAGTGCAACTATACCACTGCAGTAATTTTAGCATTGTTGCTGCAATTGCTGTAGATTTATGTAATGTCAGGTCATCAATTATCAATGTTTTCATAAAACAAACTGCATAAACAGTTGTGCTAGCATAAAGAAATGCTATATTTTTGTGGTTTTATTGCACTGTTCAGTTCTTAAGCTTTCAAATGAAGTAAGAATGATTTGAATCCGACCAGTACATCCCAAGATATTGTACCTGACAGTTGACCTTGTGGGGAAAAAAATGGTTCAGAGAAAACAAGGCACAAAGTTTTGAAATGCAGGGGAAAATGGCCATTTAGCCAACTTCAAATGGTGACAGCTTAGTGAATACCTATGGTACAGCTATAATATTTTGCAGGTACATTCTTTGGGACCTGTAGACTGCAAAAAAAAATTAATACAGAAAATTGATTTTTTGGCAAATTTTTGGTCCTCAAGACCAGTGTCCCTCCTTAAGGAGTAAGTTGGACGGGTTACTTGGGAAGCATTTTAATATCACTGTTCGGTAATTTAGCTCTACAATCAGTGTTTGGAAAAAATTGTCTTGCGTCATGCAGGTGAGGGTGCTAGTTGATACTCACGCATTTGCCATGAATACTACTGAGCCAAAGAGCTGCTTGAATAATCGCTACGTGTTACCATACACAGATGTAAAATATTCCTTTAGATCATTGCTAACGACTACATGGCTGAAACACAGGAGAGAAAATGAAGTGGCCAACAGGGTGCGCGTGTAACTCGATGCCGTCGTTGCTTGAGGTTCACTGCGCCTCATTGCTGAAGGAAGGTAGAGAGGAATTAGGGGCTGCTCCAGCAGGTGGCTTGCCGTCTATGCACTTGGCTTGACTGCGTGGCGCCATCAGTTAGTTCCTCGCGGTTACAGTCTCTACCACAAACAAACAGTGGGATGTTTGTCTCGTATATTGTGCTACCATTCGCCATAAGGAGCAAATCCGCTCTCACCCACAGCTCATGTCAGTGAGGAGCAAGATGAAATGTGGCTGTCCCTCATATTGGAAGCTGTCATTGCTTCCTTTTCAATTCCGAAAAATTCGTCAATGGAGCTGGTGGCTTTCACTTGGTTTAACTTGACTTCTCTTAGGTCTGCCAATCTTATCGGTAGATTGGACGTTGATACCGCCGAGCGCGAGCTGTCGCTCTCAACTAGGAGAACACCTGCACATCGAAGCTTGCTTATGTCATCACTAAGCGCAGCCAATCCCTGACGTGCACCTCCAGAACATCTCTCCACTCTAACTCAAAAGAAATGCCGAGCGCTCCGAATGCAACGACAGTGCAATCAGATAGACGCCATCGTCATACCACGAGGGGCCCAGATTTGATTCCAACCACAGGAAGAATTTTTTTTCTTGAGGGCACACTCCCCACACTTGCTTTTCGGCTCCTTGCCTCCTCGCCCCTTTCCCTCACACTTCTTGGCCTGGCATTTTCCTCCTCTCCATTTCGCTGTGCCGAGTTTTAAGTGATGTCAGGCACGGATGGAACTCGAGCTTATACAGGTCTGCTGTTGAAACCCCCTGTAATGCGTTTATTTATCGATTGATTGTAGGGTTTTAATGCGCCGACGCAATGCAGGCGATGAGGCGCGCCGTAGTGGAGGGCTCCGGATTAATTTTGACCACCTGGGGATCTTTAATGTTCGCCGAAATCTCGGACACACGGGCGTTTTTGCTTTTCGCCTCCGGGCCGATAGACGAACCCACGTCCTTGTGAGTAATGCCTTTAGACTATTAATGTCAAAGTGTTAGTTAACTCAGTAGGTCGAAAATCTGACATCCCTGGTGCACAGACACCACATAAAATAACTGATGGCTGAAAGAATAAGAATTGTATTTGAGCTGAGAAGGAAGTTGGATAAATTTGTGCCAGGTCAGATTCGAATTAGGGACCTCCAAAACCCAAGATTTAGCAATGCCATTCCGAAGACCATCATAGCACGATGAATCCAATTGACTAAAGGTGGACCTGGTGAATGTGTTGTGCCCTCTAACCTAGAAACGTGTGTTAGAGGTATGCACTGAGGCCTACATGAGTAGATTGAGCATGCTAATTGCAGAAGCAGCAATTAGAAAGCAGCCAAGGATGTCCTTGCTATAGTCTTCTGTGCTTGGTGGTGTAATGTAGAGATGTAACAAGTCACAGTAACCGACAGAAGAAGAAAAGACGAAAAAAGGGAAATCATGAAGGTCGGCCTAGTGAATGTGGCATAGATTTTACTTTAAAAATGTGTTAGGGGTGTGTACTGAAGCTTACATGCATAATTGAAATGTTATTGAGGGAGTAGCAAAGTACATCTCCACTAGTCATCATCATCATCGCTGTCGAGTTTCTAGAACCAGTAGATCATCATCGTTGTCGTCATCGATTGTCCTAAGCCCCCCAACCTTCACTAGACGCCCTCTTTGCATGCTGATATGAACACAGGTGTGTTTCAAGTCATAGTGCCTGAGAGGAGAATAAAAAGGCACTATTTCGGGGAACAGATGACAATAATAGTGCACACTCAGCGAACGGGAATTCGTACTGTCCCAGCAATCACTGCGTCACAAGGAGTGCTCAGGCGTCCTTGAAATTTTGTTCTCCCATCCTCCCCCTCTCTAGGTTGGCCAAGAGCGGGGTCAAGCTGACGCAGCACGTTGCAGCGGCGGCCGTCTGCACTCCGAGCAGAGCCGCACTGCTTACCGGACGGTATCCGATACGTTCAGGCGAGTCCGCCACCCTGTGGATTGCGACATTCCATTTCCCGGTTGGTACAAGCCAGGTGCTTCCCGCGTAACCTGGCGTCATAAACTGGGCTGCTTTGAACATTCCCACTATCATTCTGTTGAGCCACTGCTAAAAGGTGCCCGCCGTTCAACCTCCGTGGCCTCAGGCTAGAGTACTGTGTTTTGATGCTGGCAGCCAGCAGGTCTAGCAGTTTCTTGCGATGTTTTATTGTAAAAATGTTTTCTAAGGTCAATTTTATGCATTGTCTTTATTAATAAGGGTGATTTAATATCTGATAGATTGGTTTGAAGGGGTCATGCAGACAAAATACAAGTTTGTTTTATTCGAAAGATTTCATGTTTTATAGTGCCCTGGCGCTTGTCCGGCAGCAAACGCGACGATCCGTATTTACTGAGAAATTAACAATTTAGGTTAATATTTTGATTCTCCCGCTAAATTGTGTGTTTCCGTGACGTCTCCCATGAAGTCATGAGGCGGGTATTCAATGAACTTTCACTGCTTCTCGGCTCTGCAGCCTTGCTTGCCGTCAGTCCTCCCAGATGACGCTACCATAGTGTGCGGACCGTTGTCCACCGTTGCTTTATTTTTTACTGTATTTGCTCCAGGCTTGTTTTTGTTACGGTAGAAAGTAATCGTTTTGTGAAATATGGGGTATGCTCGACAAACAGGGTCGCTCACGTCGCTTACGCCAATGGGCAGTTGTCGTGTAAGACAACTCCAAAACGCCAGACTGCTGTGCCAGCGAAAGCAAGTGTGCGCGTACCAACAGCAGTGCGCATCGGTACTTCTACGTTTATGTGTATTTTGTACTTTCATTGTTTACCCCCCATTTTTACTACTGTAAAATGAATATGCAATTATTTAAGCACGAATAGCTCATCCAGCAAACTTATAAACTCTGCCTAATTGGCATTTGCTCTTGCCGGCCTCAGCCAATCGCACAGCTGGGCTCATGTGACCTCATAGGTTCTTTTGTGGGAAATGAGCTAGTGGGTCGCATGGTTTGTAGCTTTTTTTAGCGAAGTTTACGTTAAAGGTGGTGTCAGTATGATTCTAATGAGGCAATCTTTCGAATAACCAAACTTGTGTTTTCTCTTCATGGCTCCTTTAATTAACGTTGCGCGTAGTACCGGAAGTGCCAGGCTGTTACTTACGTGGGAACAGAATGTCTTACCACTGCACGTGACGTGCTGTTCGTTGGGGGGGGGGTCGTAACAGAACTGTCCCATTCCAGGCATGGAGAGCTACTTCAAGAACAAGGTATTCATACTAGTGGCTGCGAGCGGTGGGCTGCCGGAGAACGAGACTACATTTGCTAAGGTCCTCAAGGAGCAGGGTTATACAACGGGATATATCGGTGAGAAGAAAGCACGTTGCTTGCATGCTTCTGTAAGAGAGCCGCCATTGTGTGCATGCCTTGCTTATTTTTATTTAAACTGCTTTTAGAGTGAAAGTTCTTTGACGGCATATCTCACAAGGCCATTCATCGTGTCACAATGACCTTGAGCTGCCTGAGTGCAAGCGTGGCAAGTGGTACCACATGTCACGTTGCAGCTTTCCTCACTAGGCGAAGGTTTGGAGTGTGGACTAAACTGTCTGTGTGTGTGCGTCAGCTTTTAAACCCGAGCTGCTTATTTTTAACTGCAACGCTGGGTACGCAAAAAAACTTTGGTGGCCTTTTAGGCACGAAGTAGTTGTAGCGGCTTGCCAGTGCGCATTTAAAATTTTTGTGTGTACAGTGTTAGTGCGGGTTTATAAAATACATTTCCTTTGTCAGGGGTGGCACTACGAACGCACACCGTACTGCTTCTGAAATGGGAATAACTCCACATTGGGCCACTTAATTTTTCCGCCTTAAAATGAATAAAGTAGCCGCAATTTCTTTGAAAGAAGAGCTGGCCCTGGGTTATTTTGAATCATTGTTAGCTAAAAACAAGCCAGACAAACCTTTCACTCGGGATAAACAGGTTTACAGGCGCTAACCCTTTCGTCCCTGGTGGTGTCGATTGATGCCATCAACTAATGGTTCCTCTAGCGCATTGAGAACGAAACCAAAACTGCTAGTTTTCTTCAGTGATGCCGGTTGCGATAAATATCATTGTTATTTCATCTTAGTGGAGGTCGACGCTACAAAGAAGCGGGAAGCTTGATTGATTGATTGTAGGGTTTAACGTGCCGACGCAACGCAGGCGATGAGGCGCGCCGTAGTGGAGGGCTCCGGATTAATTTTGACCACCTGGGGATCTTTAACGTGCGCCGAAATCTCGCACACACGGGCGTTTTTGCTTTTCGCCTCCATCAGAAAAGCAGCCGCCGCGGCCGGGAATCGAACCCGCGACCTCGTGCTCAGCAGCGCAACGCCTTAGCCACTCAGCCACCGCGGCGGGCAAGAAGCGGAAGCTCCAATGCAGACGAAATTGCGATATTGAGGCTGAAAAAAATGGCGGTCCGAGCTTTATTCCCAAACTTGTAAATCTATAAATACGTCCATGACGAAGCTAATTTTTTGTTTGTATGTTCATTTAATCATAAGGTGTATGAAACTATGCAAAAGGGATGTCTCTCCTCAACATAAAACTTTTAATTGCCAGATGTCCTAATTAATTGCCTCATTAATAAATCTGTTAATATTTGTACTTCCAGCTCTAATTTTTGTTTGTGGGCTTATGGGGCCCTAAAATTGAGGAAAACACATAGAAAACATTGTTTTGCTTGAAATAAAAAAAATTAGGGCTCAATTTTTCTGCAGATTTACAACACAGTAAACCCTCGTTACAAGAGACAGTCAAGGGAACCAAGAAACATGTCTCTCATAACAAAAGTCTCTTGTATGCAATGTTGCTAACGTGGCAAACATAGGGAAACCAACCAAGCCGCCTTCATTCAAATGTCTCTTATAACCAAGTGTCTCTTCTAACTATAGTTCATACCACAAGCTGCATGTGGCACTGCAGAGGCTACATTGTTGTCAGTAGCCTCCGCGAAGGAAAGCAAAGAAAAGAGAAAATAGGCACCGGGGCTGTGCGGTTCCACCTACCGAGAGGGGAGACTGAAAGGTCCTTTCAAAACCCCCTTCACGGTGAATTAGGCACCCCTCGGTGGGCGCTCAATCGACAACAATGTAGCCTCCACACAGCGCTGCATGGAGCTTGTGGTGTGAACTATGGGCTTTACTGCATCACTTCATCAGCCTCTTCTATCCCGCGCAGGCAAGTGGCACTTGGGGCTGTACTGCTCGTCCAAGCAGGACCCCTGCCACCACCCACTGCGGCACGGCTTCGACTACTTCTACGGGCTGCCGCTGACCAACCTCAAGGACTTCGGCCACGACGGGGACAGCGTGGTCACCACCTACGTCCCCAGCATCTTCCCCATCTGCTACACCGCCATGGTGCTGGGCGCCTCCGCCGCCGTCCCGCTCCTCCGACGCCGGCGGGTCCGCCTCGCCTCGCTCCTCATCGTCCTGCTCGTCGTCACGCCGCTGCTGGCCGTGCTGTTCATCAAAAACATCGCGACCCTCAACGGGATCGTGATGCGCGACCTCGAGGTCATAGAGCAGCCCATCCGGCTGCCGGGCATGACGCAGCGGCTGGTCGGAGAGTCCCAGCGATTCGTCCGCTCGGCTGTTTCCAAGGGGAGGCCCTTCCTCCTGTTCATGTCCTTCATACACGTCCACACGGCGCTCTTCACGCACCCGTCTTTTGCGGGGAGGAGCGTGCATGGACGGTATGGTGACAACGTCGAGGAACTCGACTGGGCCATCGGAAAAGTTAGTGTGCCATTTATGTGTCGTTCGTTTTGGCCGGGCGGAATAATGGGGCTCGATTTTTGTATGCGCCGAAAGCACTCCCTTCCGAGTGGATTGGGAGCTACACTGAAGCCGAATTTGTCGTAATTTCAGTGTTGTGAGGTCCTACCCACACATTCATACATTTTACTATATGCCAGAGGTATAGAACCTTAAATCTGGAACCTTAGTAAAAGTCCCACTAAACCTTTATTTGCTCTGAGTGCTGACAATGTATCGATTTTACTTTGAACATGTGCTCCTTTACTTTGAACACCTGCACAGCCAATGTCCGAACATGCACACTTGTGCAAAAATTTGAAGACCAGATGCGAGAGGCAGGAATCCATGCCTCACTTTCCACATCCAGGATTTAAGGCCTAAAAATTTCTGGATGGGTGCCGTCAAAAGTAGTTTAAGGTTAAATTTCAAGGCGGGTTCCAGTAAGGGCGTGTAATACCCCAAAACATTTCATGCCTAAAACGTTAAAGGAATACTGACACGAAATTTTTATGTTACGTTTTTTTCGCTGCTATGCGTGCCTACCAGCCCACTAATCATAGAATGGCAGATTAGACGGTCGAGCGCAGCGTAAACATTCATTTACGGCGTCGTTTATTCGTGCCAGTTTCGGTTTCGACAAAAAACGCCGAGGGGCGGCCGCCATGACAGCATGTATCACATGGCGTCACCATTCTTGCCGTATCGCTGCCTCTCTGGAAGCGCGCGCGAGCGAGCACATGCGCGCGCCCAGACCGGCCGAGGTTTTCGCTGTCCCCACAGGCCCGGGCAGCATGACGTCAGTCCCAAAACCATGACGTGTACACACGCCCGAGCAGCGCGCGCCAACCACAGCCAGTGCGTCGGCTTCGTCATGGGAGCCCCGACGTCGACAGTTTGGGGCACGTAGCAGATGATGTCACGTCAACCCGCTCTGGCCTTTCTCATGCGGGCGAAGATTAAAATGGATTTGAAATATGTTTCGCCGAACGGTTGCTGTTGAAACTTGCTGGGAGATATCTCCTGATAAAAAGGAAGCGTTTTACATAGTTATCTCAGCTTTGAAATTTCGTGTCAGTACTCCTTTAAGAACGCTGTGAGCACCAGCAACATTTGCCGTGACGTCAGCACTTCTGTATCGAGAAGACGTCATGGCTTTACAGAAGTGCAAACTTCGACAAGGTTATAGTTCTTATAAATGTCCTGAATATGGAACGAAGAAGTTATTAATTACTGATTCATGATGAACATGTACCGTCATTTGTGAAAAATAATTCATCAACAACTGATGCTGCCACAACATTATGAGTGCACAATGTTGGTCACTCCAACGTTCCGCCCACGTCCGCTCCAACATCTCCTCCAGCCGCAAAAGAAGCAGCCAGAGTAAAGCTTGCCACGCTTACTTCCCTGTCAACACAGGTGCACTGCAGGGAAGCCTGTCGCTGCTACCAAAGGCATCCATCCTGGTGTACGTTGATGGCAGCGCAATATACGGACCGTGCGACAGAACATTAGCGCCTCTCGCGGCACCTTCCGATACTACACGGTGGGACCCCGAGCAGACAGCCCTGAGGTAGCTACGCAGGCGCGGCGGCTTCGTGATGTCGCATACGAACTGTTGCGTCGTGAACTGTGCTAATTCTTACGCTAATTGCCCGCCGGGAACGAAGTTTTTTCGGTTTTCGACACGGCCATGCCTTCAGGACCAGCGAACGCAATGGATACGCTGCGTGCGCCGTGTGAAGTAAGTGGTTGTTGACATTTTCGTCCTAATATGTCCGTGTATGTCCGTGTGCTGAATACGACGGTAAATTGTTTTTTTTTTTTTACATAGTACCGATGGATCCGAATGGCAGCCGTCAAAGTGGACAAGAATATGCAGTGCCCACTTCGTTGGCGGTAAATCATCGACAGATACAAGATCGCCGGCATATGTTCCCACGATCTTCCCGCCGGCCTACCGCAAAAGGCCTACGGTAGCTGGAGACAGTGGCTCCCGTTATGAAAGGTCAGTCTTTTTCCTCTATTACTTTTTATCGGCTGATAATTTTCGTGTCTGGGAATCTCGTGAGCTATTCCCAGTTGATAGAAACGCGTGCATTTGGTTGACGACTGCAAGCGTCAATGTCGGCTCCTTTTGCGTCTCGGTAAATCACTGCTCGGGGAGGCTTCCCCCCCCTCGAATCGTCGCGGTTTTTATCACTCGCTGCAAAGCACAGTATTCACTGATGAGGTACGTGTACTGACCGTCGTTTACTAGCGACAGCGCACTCCAAATCAAGTCACCGCTGTCAATGATTTATGCAAAAGAAAAATGAGCGTCCGAGTATTCGTCAGCTTTTGTGCGTTTTGTGATCGCTGTTTGTTTCGTTCTTGTGCAGTGCGCTGCACGAAGAACAAGCACGGCCCTACTGCACACACCTGAACAATGACAGAAACGGCAGGAACAAATGTTGCGTTCGTTTTTTAGTTTTTTTCGCCGCGGTGATTTTTTTTTTTCGCCGCGGTGAGCTGTTACATCTCGTTTGAGGCTTCCGTAGTGGAGGGCTCCGGGCTAATTTTGACCACGGGCTTGTAATGTGCGCCGAAATCTCGACACACATTCGTCCCCGCTTTTCGACTTCATTTCAAAAGAGCTCAGCAGCACAACGCCTTAGCCACTAAGCCACCACGGCGGATCGTTTCTTAGTTCACTGCGGACGCGACAGACATACCAATGAATGGAAATTTCGCTATCAGATACCCATATTACCGTCTTCAACACCCGGGGTTGTGCACATGCTGTTTTTTTTTTTTGCAGCTCCCTCATTATGCTACTTTTTAACACTCAAACCAAGCACAACAGAAGATTGTGGCTTTGGTCTAATATGTTTTCTTATTTTGTTTTGTGCCGATGTTTCCATTTCGCACACCACGACCCAACCATGATGAGAAACAAAACGCAACATACATGCCGTGGTGAGTTGCTGAAAAATTCTGAGTGATGTGAAGAAAACGTAGATACAACCTGCCATTTCTGAGCAGTTTCATTTGCTCAGACCCATAAAATTCATTGTTTCGACCTGGCATTGCGATGCACTGGCGAAAAGATGGTGTGGTAACGAAGTTTTTCTTTTTTAACAAGGTGGAGAAAAACGCCCGCACTTGGTGCAAGCTTTTTTCGAAGAGAGTAGGAGCAGTCAAGTTGACGAAGAGGAGTCACAACCCCAGCCGGAATCGTCACCTCCTGAAGACGAGTCCCACTCACAGGCGGAATTATCTGAGGATGACACGCATGCTGTAGAAGCTCAGGAGGTAAGAATTCCTCATTGATACGCATATACTTGTTTCAACTATTCCTACTTAAAGCACAATTAATGTCATATTCAGACCAGTTTGACTCGGATATTGATCACAACGTATTGTAGCACGCATGGTAGCTGTGTTCACCAATTTTAAGTTTTGTGACACATTAAATCACAATGAAATGCAACTCAGAAAGTATGCAGGTGTGGATTATTTTAGTTTTTTTGTCGCACCAAAGTACTGAATACTTTGTCAGGTGACACTGTAGCTGGCATAAGTCAACCAAAAAATTATCCAGGTTGACAGCATGTTGTCTTTTTGTACCCAGAGATTGCAACATGATTTGGTTAAATATTTGGTCTTCATAGGGACGTGCCCCAACTGGCATACGTCGACGCACAATATAATTACCATAAAGGATAAAAAGGTAATCAACAGAACTGTGTATGGGAAACAATATATTACATCATGATAGTTTTCACAATACAAACATGGTGACCACCTATTTTTTTGGAAAGCATAAACTGGTACAGTTTTAGTTTGATGCATCGTTTAATTTAAATGCTGACAAGGTTTTTTTTCTGTGACACTTCTTGGTGCATTACAGTAACACACATTAAACACTGCATTAGGCCTCTTAGATTTCGTTAAATGTACCCCCAAAAGTAAATTACCAAGATTAAAACTGCAGCTTTTAGGCCCTGATGAGAGCTTTAGGTTTGGTCGGGTAAACAACGAATTTCGTTCTGCTGAGGCGGAGTTGAATTGACAGTATTAGGAAATGTCTATAAAAACTGCTCCACACACAAAATTTACCAGACGGTAACAGTGGTTTCGTTCTTTTTAATTTTTTTCCCAGCTTTCAACTCAGACTGATGCAGGTGCCTGCAGTGCAGATGCATCCTGTATTTTTCTCAACTGCACCACTCCAGGCAATGGTTCCGTGTTTGAGGCTGCTGTTTAAGTGCAGCCATGTCCCTGTGCCACCCAAAAAAAAACTGTGACAAAGCCACTGGGACCATCAACACGGAGCAGTTCCAGCCCAGGGGTTTTCAAGGATACGAGTCTGTGGCCTCTCAGGACAGTGAGGCACTCAAAGATCTGTCAGGAGTTTCGGCTGTAAGCTTCGCTGTCCTGCTGACGCTGTTAACCCAGGTATAGTTGCTATTTGAGACTGTATCCTGCTGAGGGTATACTGGTTTCTTGTTTGTATGTTATGTAAAAGCAGAATTGCAGCTGATGATGACATTACAGCATCTTTGCTCACCAGAAAAATAACAAGCGGTCAGTACACCGACTGCATGTGAATAGTTGAAGTCTGGCAGGAAGCATAATCGGGCTATCACTGTTTGACTACCTAGTAGAATGTTCCAAATGTGTAATGGCATGGCCATAAGTTTCAAAAGTGCTGCAGCAGGTGGTGACCCTCAAGCTCAGGCTTATTTTTAGGTAGAGCTAGGCAACTTGTGGTTATTTGGGTTCTTACACTCAGAAAATTGGTGCCCCGAATTCGTGATATTTCTTACAATTTTGCTTGTGAATGGCCGTGCTAAAGTGAGAAGCGCTTTCCTCTCACTGCTTTAGAAGAGCCGTGAAGGCCGAGGGGGCAATGTTCTTGGCACAACCTCTTGAATCTGCGTTTGCTGCCGCCAGACTACACAGGCCACTAGATCCGCCACCCAGTCATGTTAATCAGTAAGACAAGCATATTACTAAATCAAGGTGCCTCAACTGCTGCTACAGAACCTTTGTCATTTCTTATTATCTAGTTTAACATAGTGCAGTTTGTGTGAAACGTGCCACATTTGTTATTTCGCAATGCATATCTTTTTACTGCATGCATATATTTTTTTTACTTCGATTTGGGTTTGGGTCAAGGTTGAAAATATTGAATCCCATTCTAATTTTGATTTGACGTAACTGGTACATGCAGCAGTTAAAAAAACACTTTTTTTATTGAACTGATTCACTATTTTAATCTTCGCACCATGTATTTTATACTTCTCAGTCAGAGCCGAAAAAAAAGCTATGGCAAACTACAGGCCAACAGTCAGTCGGAGCAAGCCGTGTGCATCAGCCGAGCTCCAAGTTGTTTGATTGATTGTAGGGTTTAACACGCCGACGCAACACAGGCGATAAGGCGCGCCGTTTTTGCTTTTCGCCTCCATCAGAAAAGCGGCCGCCGCGGCCGGGAATCGAACCCACGACCTCGTGCTCAGCGGCGCAACGCCCCAAGTTGTGAGACAGAGGAATGATATGCTAGCACGCTCTAAAAGATCTGCCAATAGATCTTTCATTAAATTTTTTACTGCGTATACAGTGAGCGTGCTTACTTAATGACCTGTTAGATGTGCTCGAACTATTTGAAACGTAAAAAAATGCATTTCAGGAATCATCACCATCCCAACGTCATCGTTGAGTTTAAGTGGAAACAGGGACAAAGCTTGCACGCCCCAATGTCTAGTGTATGCTACATATGTTCTTCCAATTGGCTCTAGAAAAAAAACTTCACTTATAAAACTTCACAAAAAGCTGGCTTGTGTGCCTTTGTCTGAGTCACCGAAGTCGAATTAAGGAAGTTGTTCTGGGAAGAGCCTCATGGGAAAAAGACGAAACAGAAAATGCGTCTTCTGAGGGCTTGAAATGAAAAGAAATAAATGGGAAGGTTGAAATTTGAGGGGATTGAAATGGACACCACCCATGGTGAGGGGAAAAAGGCACAACGTGCAACAGAGGTGCAGTGTAAGTAACCATGAAATATTTTTTGGTATTTGCAGGCAAAGACACCACGCGCCACTGACATCAGCACTGGAAGTCGGCTCCTGCTGTTCCTGATGAAGTTGAAGCATGGGCTGACATTTGCTGCTCTTGGTGCCCTCTTCTGTGTGCACCGCACAACTGCATCTAGAATATTCTATTCTATGCTCGACACCATCTTCAGCAAGACGCAGGGTTGGCTCATCTGGCATCCCAGGGAGGTGACACAGGAGGCAATGCCCCCATCCTTCCGAGAGAAGTACCCGATGTGTAGAGTCATTATAGACTGCACCGAAGTCCCCATTGAACGGCCAGCCGAAGTCAGTGAACAGGTTAATACCTGGAGTAACTACAAGAGTGACTTCACTCTGAAGTTTTTAGTTGGCACTACACCCTCTGGCTTTATTCAGTTTGTGTCAAAAGTGTTTGGTGGGAGATCGAGCGACACATACATACCGGCAACTAGTGGCTTGCTCGACTACCTTGAGCCTAATGACGTAGTGATGGCCGACAAAGGCTTCCCCAACATTCGATGTGAATTGCATCAGCGCCAAGTCACATTAGAGATGCCCCCCTTTGCCCGTGAACGAGCAGTTCACAGCAGAGGAGGTACAGCGCACATACAAGGTAGCCTCTCACCGTATCCACGTAGAACGCTGCATACAAAGAATAAAGGTATTCAGTATTCTCAGAACAAGGTTAAGTCACGAGCTGAGGACTCACGTGGACAAGATTGTGACCGTTTGCTGTGTCCTAGCAAACATGCAACCGCCTATTTTTAAAGAGTCTGTGTGACAGGACAACACTAATGTGACAAGACGAGTGTTGTCAATGCTTCCTGCTTACTTTGCAGTGTCGGCTTGAGCCGCTAGTGTCAGGTCCCGCAGCCATGGTGCATTTGTGTTTTTTTTTTTGTGCGATCTGTTTGTTTCATTTTTAAATTTCACTGCATGACATTTCTTCTGTACAATGTAGTCCCACTTCAAACTTTGAACTTCATTAACGCTTTCCTGCCCACGCCTGTTCAAATCGATAGTGTACTACCGACGCTTTCAATTGAAATTTTGACGTTTTGTCAGAAACACCGCATTTTCGGCAATTTGGACGATTCTGCACGTGATTTTTTGGATCACATTAGCAGCACAGACTCCGCGGAACCTTACCTTTTCATCATCAGATTTCAGCAGTCCCGAAAGCGACAGTGCACCAAACCGGACCCAGAGCCTAATAGCCCCTATTAAACACAAGCCTCAGACAATGCAAAGTATCGGAAAGTGTCAATTGTGCCACAAACAAAAGAGTGGAGCAGAAAAATCAATGTTTTCGCAGTGCATGTGTGGCGAGCCTATGTTTCGAGGAACTGATTTGCACAGTGGCAGAAAACCACTGGTGCTAGGTTTTTTTTGCAAGTCAAGAAATTTAGTTAGCCGTCTGATATTTGCAATAGTTTTGCATTGATATTATATCTACAAAATGTATGTCTTAAATTTTTTATTTTACTTGTAGAGCAACCCCCAACGTTTTTGCTTTTTTTTTTCCTCGAGTTTTTTTTTTTTCAAACAACTTCCTGTTTGCAACAGTTACTGCTGGAAACGAAATTTACTCTTCTACAATTCGATACCATACACTTATGTTTGCATGTTTTTTTGGAACTGTAAACAATTTGTTTGCCTAGACTACCCAAAATCAGTGCTTTTGCCATGGGCAGGAAAGTGTTAAACACCACACCGTTTCAATATCAAAATAACACCAATTTGGCTCGCGGACAAAATGATTTATTGCACATTTTCAAAGCAGTGTTTCTTTGCTCCATGCAAGTTTGTAAACATTTGTTAAACATAAAAAACACACTACATCAAGCATATGAACCCTGTCCCGTGTATGTGTGGCACAATACAATGCCAACATCGGCAACTTTGAATAAAATTTGTAAGCCTATCGCACACTGTTGACTTATTGCACGCTTTAAAAAACGTTTCTGGTTTTGGAAATGCTCAGAAAGCATCCCAAAGACATGACTAGGAAGGCGACTGACGCAGTGCTGACTTCTTATTTGTGACTACGCATTGTGACGGTGCAATGAGTCAGGAACACTTAACTAGATCTGCTTTGGGCCAAGAGTAGCGTTGTCAGTTTAAAACAAAGTAAACTATGCAAGCATGCAAGTACGGTACAGACATGGAACATTGCAGGTGTCTGTGGCTTACTGAAGGCCTTGTGATTTTGTACTTTCAAAGAGGTATTGTGTGACTACGTACCTTAATTAAGTCTCAAGAACATAAAATCAGGTGCTTGTGCCACAATGTGACGCTACCCACCGTGTGGCTCAGTGGCCAAGGCGTAGTGCTGCTGAGCACAAGATCGCAGGTTCGGGTGGAAAGCAAAAACGCCCGTGTGTGTACGAGATTTCGGCGCACGTTCAAGATCCCCTGCAGGTGGTCAAAATTAATCCGGAGCCCTCCACTACGTCGCCCCTCATCGCGTGCGTTGCATTGGTGCGTTAAACCCCACAATCAATGATTATGTGACGCCAACATTAGGAGCTTGAGTAAAATAAAGCTTGGACATTTAGAGGCGATACGCAACTTCAGACTACCCACTTGCTTTCATCAGTTGTGGCTTGTAGTGCTTGAAATAGAACCACTCCATCTTTGGGATCAGCCACTCCAAAAAGTTGCTATCTCTCCTTACTTTGACGTTCACCACCTGCAGGGGTGAATACACAAAAAAGTGACAGACGTCCAGGTTCAGTATGTACAGTGAGACCTGCACTTGGGTGTAGTAGACGTGACTGCTTTTCAGCTGGAGCTTTCCATCTTCAACGTGCAAGTAGTCCACAAACAGGTTACCCTGCTGGTCAAAGATGGGCTGCTCACGGCATCTGAAGGGACACTTAATTTCCAGTAAGACAACCTCATCCGCCAGCACTAGACCATCTGGGCTGCAGCAAAGCCAGCCTTGTACCTTGCTGATTACTAGCCCGATGCGCGTCACAGTACAGTCTTCTTTAACTTCGTACTTCTTTCTTGCAGTGGCCTCCATGTCTGTGCCGTACTTGCATGCTTGTCCATAAAACGGTTTTACGTTGCAAAGGTCGCGTGCAAGTTCTTCAAAGTTTGCCGTCCTTATCCTAATTCTATGGGCTTTGGAGCTGGCTGAGAGCCTCTCTTTTCTGAGCAAGTGCCATTCAGGGCACATGCTCTGTTGCACTGTGTTTACTGCTATGTGGTTGCACGTGTCTGCATCAAGCATTATGTGCTCCACATTTTCTATGTCATCTAGAGAGCACTGTTGGGATGAAAAACATAGGGAAGGCCACCCTATAACTGGTAGCAGCTCTTCCAAACGTCGAGAATTTTCTTCCAGCCTCATCTGGGCACGTAACATCGCACCCTGCGCACTGTTCATGCTAAACCACTGCCTCCGGCACAGGTGATGCAGAAGCAAGCGGTGAATGTTTTGGCGGAAACATTTGGCAGAACTCTACACCCTTGGTATACAGTTTCAGCTGCTTGTTTGACGGTGCCTTCCACTTATTTGGCTCCGATGTCTGTGTCGAGGAGTCCTCGTTGTTAATGAAGGCCACAAGTGCTGCTGCATGTTTGCACTTTCCTTGGATTCCAGCTTTGCAGTTGCAGTGGGCTTGATGGATTTTTCTTCCAGAATCCAGCTGCAGAAAGATATGTTGCAGAGGTGAACACAAGAAAGCATTTAGGCAGGCGCCTCGTAAGCGTTGGGAAGTCCCTCCCCCTCCTACCCCGAGACTATGTTAATTCCCTGCGAAACCACATGGGCGCATTTCACCTTCAATTTGCACGTATGTGAATTCTATGCCTCTATGAACTCTACGTGAACTTGAAGACGGGCGTCGTCATATGCTTGCCGTACTCGCTCGCTGGCGCGCGTCCGAACTCTCTCACGTTTCGTTTCTCCCCCCTTTCCATGCACTTTGTAAATTCTCATCTGTTTAACTACACCTCCTCCAGCGTCCTCTCGTCCTCTCTTGCCTACTTTTCTTCCAGCACAACTCCGCCAGCACCTGGTCGACGCGTATGCTGTAGGGACTGTCGGGGCGCGTTGGCGAGCGAGTACGGCAATTTCACCACGCCTGACGTTGTGGCCGAGCTTCACGGGTACAGCACGCATATCACGACACATATCGCGGCCCGAAGACCGCGAGGCGGCAGCCGGCGAAGCGCACTGCACGGAGTCTCGGGTCTCTGAGGGGATTTCATTTCACAACGCCTACGAGGCGCCAGCCGCTGCTTAGGTCGGTCGGTCGCATTAACCTTTGCTAAATTACAAGGACATAACACTCAAGTAAATTAAAAATGGTCACGCACCTGAATTGTGATGGCGTACGCCTCTTTGTTTACGCTTGCTTGGCGTATGCAGCGAGCCTTGACAACGGTGGTCTGTGCGCCGTCGCTTTCCTCCGACACGTCGAAAACGTGCTTGCTTGCGTAAAGCTTGACCCCCTTTTCCTCATTCGAGCCAATAAAAAACCCAGAACTGTCAATATGGCGAAATCCAGCCCGTTGGACAAGACTGTTCGCTACGCGCCGTACGCCATGCTTTACGCCGGTCTAGCAGACGGCTGCGGCGGAGCTTTCCCACTGGAGGACGCCGGCGCGGCCGATGGTGGCGCTGCCGAGGCGAACCGCGCGCCCCCTTTAGGTGTCGCACGGTCCCTATACAAGAAGAATTATACGACAAATATCAAATCTTAAACGCACCGACACGACAAAAGAGGCATTTCTAGTGAATAATGTACTTCGCGCCGATAAAATTTATGAGTGAGTTTCGGTTATTACAGATCTTTAATTGCTCCTCCCCTCAAATCGTTAATTACCTGTCCTCTCTTGCATCATTACAACATTACTCATCGACTGTTAAAACACGCTGCACCGATATATGGGGCTATACCACATTTTCGTACAAATTACAAGTTTCAGTCATTATCTCATAATGTTCCCAAGACACTAAATAGCCACCAACATACTTCTGGGTACAGTAGAAAACAACTTCGAACATACATCCTGCAATCGTAACTGAACCTAGCTTGTGTTTACTTCTGTATTCCTAGCCTACTGTAACTGAACCTAACTGGTTTTTACTTCTTTATTTCTGTCCTATTGTATGTTTACTGTGTGTTTGGAATCGATTATGCACTGTGTTCTGAATCATGTTTTTTCCAACATATTTCTAGCGTATTATTTTTAATTTTTATTTACAGTGTGCTTGAATCTCCTATTGATAATGTAAACTATTCATTCTGTTCGTGGCCTGTTTCTCTAATCTGTGTGTCCTTCATCTAATTTTGATTATCTTTGATGAAATTTGTAGAACTGATTTGTTAAATTGGAATCGTGTTTTATTTTTTTTGTTACTTATGATTACATCGGTGTTACGTGGTCCGTCCTCCATGCCTTGTAACGGCTTCCTGCGCCTTTGTCAAGCTGCTGGAGCAGCTTTTAGCCAGGAAGTCGTCCAGATGCTTCTGGGAAAACTGAATAAACTGAATAAACTGAAACTGAATCACCACTCACTCAAACTCAGACTCAATGCTGAGCAGCACATCTGCGCTCACTCAAACTCAAATTCACATTGAGCGGAAAACTCAGAACTCATTCGGACTCAAAACTCAAAATGTACTCAGAACCCGAAATGTACTCAAACTCAAAATGTAATCAAAACTCAAAATGTACTCAACCGCAAACTCAAAATGTACTCAAACTCAATATGGACTCAAACTCAAAATGTACTCAAACTCAAAATGTACTCAAACTCAAAATGGACTCAAAACTCAAAATGTACTCAAAACTCAAGTAACTCAAAACTCAAAGTGTACTCAAATGTACTCAAAATGTACTCAAACTCAAAATGTACTCAAACTCAAAATGTACTCAAACTCAAAATGGACTCAAAACTCAAAATGTACTCAAAACTTAAAATGAACTCAGAACTCAAATTGGGTTGAGTACTCAAAATGAATTCAGAACTCAAATGGCCTCACAACTCTCTCATGCTAGGAATTTACTCGGGGTCAGAGAGACTCTGATTTCATTAGCATTCAGTGTTTTTAAATTCACGCGTGGTAAAATATTACGCGTGCAAATTCAGAAGCTAGAACTCTTGCATTCGCCATGACATGACACCGTAGCTCCTGTGAGGTCGAAACAATTTTCCTTGAAGATTTAATACAGCTATACTTCCTGCCCATGAAGAGTAGCGCTGGTTGGAAGCAATGGTACGTATAAATTGGGAACTAAACTCTTGATATAGGCTCCATGTTCGTGTTCATGACAGAGGCGGTACAGGCTCGATGGTGTGCTGAGTCCCAAGTTCGAAACAAGCAAGATTGGGTGAGGGGGCATGCGCTCACTGCTCCGTTTATTTATGTCGAAGCTGTTTCGGGTTACGGTTCCTTGCTTTCTTGCTATGCATCCGGAAAAAACGCCTTGTGTCAAAACGAACTGTCCCCACGAATCTCTGAAGCGCGAGGCGTTCATGGATTTACCTTTGCTGTTTTATAGCGTAGCATTCGTTGCCGAGTACACCCCTCCCCCTATCCCCGCCATGACCTTGTAACGCCTTGCATATACACAAAAATGCGGATATCATGAAAGTCCAACCTGTAATCATTAAAAAAGCGGAAATTAAGAGAATTGATAAAACTAAATGTTAAAAATCTAAAAAAGAAATAAGAAAAATATGGAAAATTGCGAGCCGTGTAACACGGGAGTCATAGATCGTCTCGGTTTGGATGACTATGCAGAGACGTGTGGTACTAAAGAATTTGGGGTATCAAATTGAGGGTCTCTAGGAGGGAAATAACGTTGGACAAACAAAAAAGTGCCTCGTTGTTTGCTGAGGCACTTGCATTGGTTTTTAATAAAATATGCTAGGTGGGATGAACTCTCGTAGCTCGGAAAAATACCACGCTGTCGTTGTAAGCAATGACCGCCACCGAACCCAGCTAATAACTTCCAGCATGCACGCATGTGTGAGTGTGTGTGTGTTTGAGAGAGTGTGTAAGTGAGAGACTGTGTGAGAGTGAGAGTGAGCGAGAGTGAGTGAGAGAGATTGAGAGTAAGAGAGTGTTAGAATGAGCGAGTGTGAGAGTGTGAGAGAGAGTGGGATAGATTGTGTGAGAGTGAGAGAGAGTGTGAGAGTGTGAGAGAGAGTGGGAAAGATTGTGTGAGAGTGAGAGAGTGTGAGAGACTGAGAGTGAGTGAGAGAGGAAGAGTGATTGAGAGAGTGCGAGTGAGAGAGAGAGTGAGAGTGTGATAGTGTGAGAGTAAGAGTGTGAGTGTGAGAGTGTGAGAGTGAGATGTGAGAGAGTGAGTGTCAGAGAGTGAGAGTGTGAGATTAAGAGAGTAAGAGAGTGAGAAGGAGAGATTGAGCCAGTGAGAGAGTGAAACAGAGTATGAGAGCGGAGAGAGTGAGAGTGTGAGTGTGAGAGTGTGTGTGAGTGTGGGAGTGTGAGAAGTGTGATTTGAGTGTGAGTGTGAGTGTGAGTGTGAGTGAGAGTGAGAGTGAGAGTGTGAGTGTGAGAGGGAGAGTGAGAGTGAGTTAGAGTGAGAGTGAGAGTGAGAGTGAGTGTGAGTAGGAGTGTGTGAGTGAGAGTGAGATTGAGAGTGTGAGTGTGAGTGTGCTTTGTGAGTGAGTATGACTGAGAGTAGAGTGAGCGTGAGAGTTTGTGTGTGAGTGAGAGTGATAGTGTGAGTGTGAGTGTTTGTGTGTGCTGAGAGTGGAGTGAGAGTGAGAGAGGAGAGTAGTGAGAGTGTGAGTGTGAGTTGAGAGTGAGAGTGAGGGTGGAGTGTGAGTGTGAGTTGTGAGTGTGTGAGAGTGATCGTTCGTGTGATTGTGAGATGTGAGTATGAGTGTGACTGAGAGTTAGAGTGCAGGGTACCGGCCGCGTTTGGTGTGAGTGAGAGTGATAGTGACGGTGTGAATGTGAGTGAGAGTGAGAGAGGGTGATTGACGAGAGAGAGTGTGAGTGAGCCTGAGAGGTGTGAGTGAGTGTCGAGTGAGCGTGAGAGTGGTTAGACGTGTGCGTGTTGTTTTGTGCGTGTGTTGAGTGTGGGTGAGAGTGAGAGGTGTGAGTGAGAGCGTCAGTGCGTGTGAGTGTGACTATGAGTGTGAGTTGAGTGTGTGAGTGTGAGCGTAAGTGAGAGTGACAGTGTTTGTGGAGTGTGAGTGAGAGTGTGTGTGTGTGCAGAGTGTGAGAGTGAGTGTGAGAGTGTAAGCGTGAGTGTGAGTGAGGTTGTCCGTGCGTGAGAGTGTCCTAAGTGTGAGTGGGATTTGTGAGTGAGAGTGTGAGTGTGAGTGAGAGTGAGAGCCATGAGAGAGGGGAATGTGAGTGGTGAGTGAGTGAGTGTGTGAGCACTGCGCAGTCGACCTGTTCGGACGTGCTTTTCTGGTGCTCCGACAACAGCGTGCTTCTACAGTGAAGGACAGCGAAACGGCAGAGACAGCGGAGGACAGCCGAAGCTGAGTATTTACCTGCACGGTTTCTTTCTCGTTGTGTCGTGGTTTCAGCCGAGATGACGCGTAGAAGCTGGTACAGTGTGGTAGCTGTCCGCGGCACGTAGACGCAGAGGAGTTTTCAGCGGGGATGACGGCGAGGCAGACGAAGGGGCAGGTACGTGTCGGTTTATGCGTAGTGGTGTCGCGGCTAGAACGCGTAGAAGCGGATAACTCGGGGTTAGCTAAGGCGGGTTGAGAACTGGAGGCAGCGCGAAGTAACGAACGCGATGAACGGAGGGCCGTTGAGGGAAAGTTAGAAGTAGCTGAGAGGAAGCTAGAAAGGAGCGTCATTTCGCCAACAAATGACGACCACCTCGGCCCATGCAGCGAAGCGGAGGCATGCGCCGAGGGGACAGCCGGGGGTGGAAGCAACGATAGGCAACAGCTACTCCCACGTGCTGCGAAATAGGACAGCAAAGCCAGTCGATAACCCGGGTACCAGTACAGAGCGGCACGTGCAGATGATAGCGTGGTAATCATTGCGGGTGACTCTAACATGAAGAGGAGCAGCGCTGCCATAGTGGAAATGGTAAAGGGGGATAAGCGTGTGAAGGTGGGGTGTTTCCCAGGTCAAACGATGCAGACGGTGATGACTGCAGCGAAGGGGCAGCTGGCCTTGTCTAGTAAAGCCAAGAAACCTTGTGTTGATTGCCGCGGGGCTTAACGATGTTCTAAAGGGAGAGGAGGAAAACTTGGCCAGGAGATAGCGAAGGGGGTAAAGGACCTGCGGGCGACGGCCCCAAATGTGCGCATTGCAGTCTGCACCGTGCCGGAGGTGATAAGCAGGGCGTGCACACCGAACGGGTAGTACTCGCTGCTAACAGCGAGATCGTGAGGTGCGGCAGGGAACTTGGGCTGGAAGTGATAGACGTGAACAGGGTAGTGGGCAGCATCGGACATAGGCAAGCTTTCAGTGGGGACGGGATTCACTTCATCCCCAGGCTAGGAAATAAGAGTGGGGTGGCGCTTAGGTGGGAGAGCGGTAGCTTTTTTACTGGGGCCCCACGCAGCTAAGGAAGGCAAACTAGGAGACAAAGGGGAAGCAAGAGACACATGCACACTCAACGCTGGGAGGCAGCCAGGCCTAGAGCTAAACGGAGAACCCACGACGTAACTGAGAGCGTTGACAGAGCCATTTAAGTGGAAAACATGGAGCAAACATTCTGTAAAAGACAAAAACAGACCCCGTAAGCGGAAAGGGAAAAACAAATGCAATAAATATTTAATCAGCTACATAAATATGCAGGGAGGCAGAAAGCCAGATAAGTGGGTGGAAATTCAAAAGCAACTTGAACGGGAAGGAATAGACGTGTACGCTTTAGCGAGGACTCACCTCCTGGACCTAGAAGCCCCACCTAGTCATAGACGAATATGTCTGGGAAGGTTGCAACAGGACACAGGAATGAAGAAAGGGGGAGGTGTTGGCATGCTATTAAACAAGGGACCGGACTGGCAGAGAGTGCATGAAAGTTGTAAAGAGCATCTATGGGTTAAGAGGCACCATAGAGGGGGAAAAATACATGGTTAGGAGTGGTGTATCTGTGGACCGGAAGTAGTGCTAGGGAGGAAAATGAGGAAATGGTAACTGTTTGAGAAGAGATATAAACGAGTTCAAAGATTCGGGCGAAATAATCATAGTTGGAGATATGAATGCCCATATAGAAGGTTTGGATGGATACACAGACCACAACGGTTCTCTAGTTATAGATCTATGCCAGGAAAACCGGCTTGTAATAGTAAACACGGAAAGCAAGTGTGATGGACAAATAACGTGGGGAAAGCAGGTAACAGACAGTCTAGCATAGACTACAGTTTAGTATCCGAGACAGTACGGAAGGCTGCGGGAAATGAGGATAGATGAAAATGGAACAGACAGCTTAGGAAGCGACCACAAGCGATTTAGCTTGCACTTTGGAGGCGCAACCCGGAAAAATGCAGAAATAGGTACAATAGGAGGAAATAATTTGAAATAATGAGCAGTTAAAGATCCATCGCTGATAAATTGGAAGATGAAATCAATAAATACCACAGCAAAAATTGGGATTACGACGAAAGGATTGCGTTCATAAAGGGTAAGATGAATGAAGCAAAGGAACGAAACCGATGGAAAGGGAAGAGAAAGCCGAGAAGCTGGTGGAATAAGGAAATAAAAGAGGCTATTGACCAGCGAAGAAAGGCGTCGAGAGAACATAGAGAAGCAAAAAGAACTGGTAATGGAAAGCCGGAGGTAGTGAAGGAGAAGTGGCAGGTCTACCGTGAGAAAAAACTAGAAGTGCAGAAAATGGTGCAAACAAAGATCAAGCAGAAAAGCGAACAATGAGATGGCAGAAATACGGAAAAAGGACAAAAGCGCATCCAAGAAGTTTTGGAACCATGTAAAATCACTAAGCGCAAAAAACGATAACCATCAAAAAATTCCCTGATTGATGAAGGGGGGAACATTTAGAAGGAGAGCACGGCGTTGGCGCATATTCATCGAGTGATTAGTGAGAAGTTTAGGACAATAGTGGTAGGGAAACCTGCACCGATAACATCAGCGCCACAAAAGACTGCGGAAAGGGAAATAAGTTTGAGCAACCTTGATTGGAAAAAAGCAGAGCAAAAGGTTTCCCCCAGACAGCAGTGGGCCCGGACGGAATACCAATGCAACTGATAAACCTACTTGGACCTAAAAGTAAGGATTCGTTTATGAGGGCAATAGATAAGGTGATAGAAACCAAACAAATACCAGAGGACTGGTTAGAAAGTAGGATGAATTTAATATATAAAGGCAGAGGAGACAAAGCCAGTATTGATTCATACAGACCACTCACAGTAACGTCAGTGGTGTATAGATTCGTAATGCAGGCGATAAAATCAGAAATTCAAGCATGGATGGAAGAAAATGAAATACTTGGGGAACTGCAGAATGGATTTAGACAGACAGGCGACTGGATGACAATCTGTTCGTGATAACGCAGATGCATTGAAATTGCGAAAGCACAGAATAGACCACTATGGATTACGTTCTTGGACATTAAAGGGGCATATGACAACGTAAACAGAGAACGGCTGTGAGGAATGCTGAAACTCCAGGGATTAGATGACGAGTTAGTACAGTTCCTTATAGCAATCTATAAAGACAATAGAGTGCACCTTACTTGGGAGGACAGAAATGCGCCCAGCAGGTCAACATCCATCGGGGACTGAAACAGGGATGCCCTTTGAGCCCAATACTGTTCATGCTTTACATGGCAGGGTTAGAAAAGAAAATGGAAGAAAGTCAAGTAGGGTTTAGCCTAACCCATATGCTGCAAGGCGAAGTGGTACAACAGCATATTCCGGGAATGTTATACGCAGACGACATTGTTTCTTTAGCTGATAACCAAACCGATATGCAGCGGCTAAATAAATATTTGCGGCCAGGAAGCCACTGACCTCGGATTAAATTTCAGTGCAGAAAATCAGGAATAATGGTTTCAATGACGCTAACCACCGACGTAGTGTCTATCCAGCAAGGCGAATTACCTAGAGTGAAGGAATATAAATATTTGGGAGTGTGGATAAACGAAGGGGATAACTACTTAAGTAACTCACGAGGAGCAACTTAAGGTTAAGGGAAAGCGAAACGCAGCTATAATGAAGCATAGAGCTCTGTGGGGGTATAACAAATATGAAGTAGTAAGAGGAATGTGGAAAGGAGTAATGGTTCCGGGTCTCACGTTTGCGAATGCTGTACTCTGCTTAAAATCAGACGTTCTATCAGGCCTTGAAGTAAACCAGAGAACGGTAGGAACGTTTGGCCTTAGGCGCGCATGGAAAAAACAACTAACGAAGCAGTTCAGGGAGATATGGGCTGGGCGTCGTTTGAAGTTAGAGAAGCTCAGAATAAAATATGCTTTGAGATGAGGTTGAGGGCAATGGATCAACGAAGGTGGGCAGCTAAGGTTTTTAGGTACCTATACTTGAAAAGCGTGGACACGCAGTGGTTAAGAAAGACTAGAAGGCTAACGATGAAATACGGAAAGAACAGTGGGGAATCCAAAACAGCCAAGGTAACCAAAAAAGAGGCAAGGCAGATTGAAACGAATAAATGGAGGGAAAAAATGGAAGCTAAAACGTCGTTAGAGATGTACAGGGCTGAGAAGATGAACATCAGAAAGGAAAATTTCTACGATAATTCCCAGGGCAAGTGCTTTGCTTTTTGAGGCTAGAGCAGGTTGCCTGCGAACTAAGAGTTTTGTGGGGAAGTATTCACAAAATGATGGGGTATGCGTGGTCTGCGGAAAAGAAACAGAAAACTATGCGGCACATCGTGTTAGAATGTGAGGGTATCCATCCAAATCTACATGAAGGGAATATTGGGCTTTCAGAAGTCCTAGGATTTAAGGGTATCACAGAGGAAGTTACCTTCAAGGCTGTCGAGAGGACGAAAAGAAGATTAGAATGCTGGTGGACGAAAAGCAGAGAGGGGAATATTGCCTAGGACAGTTACCACCTGTAACAGGAAAAGAAAAGTATTTCGGGCCTAATAAGCTTTATGTGCCTGCCCTAAGCAGCGCTAGTATTAACCAAGAGTGTAAAACATGGGTATATTAGTCCTTTTTGGTAAGATGACATGTCATCACCCCGATACAAAGGGGAAACCAATAGAAATCATCGTCATCATCATCATTATTATGTGAGTGAGTGAGTGACCGTGTGAGTGTGAGTGTGAGTAAATGAGTGTGTATCTTTTGGTATATACCTGTTTGTAATCCTCATATTCATAACCAGAAAGCATTTTTATATTTGTCGCACGTGATCCCGCTCGACGACACCTTTACTTTGATACACCCACACACCCTAGCAGGGTCATATGGAATTCATACCAGTCAAACTAACCATGACTCTCATGACTGTAACCAGGACGCATCATTGAAGTGTCCGGCGTGATTCCCCTTACTGGAACCTTTAATTTGACGCCCCAAATGCTTCAGCTGCCTCCCCTTGAATTTAACCCAATCTATGACTCATAATCACTATCTCATGATTCGAACTACGAAGCCTTTTTATTTGTACCACGTCATTCCCCTCGTCAAGACCGTTATTCGATGCCCTACAGGCCATAGCGGGGTAACTTGTTATGTTACCCCAATATAAGATTCGCCATGACAATCTCATGGTTATAACCAGGAAGCATTTTTATTCTTCTCCCACGTGATTCCGCTCATCAAGACCAATAATTTGATACCCATCACATCCTAGCGGAATCAATTTGAATGTAAAACCAATCAATGACTAACCATGACTATCTCATGATATAGCAGCCCTACCACATTTTTGTCCAAAGTTATTTTACTTATAGGAACCGTCCGTTTGACGCCCCAGACAACCAGTGGCATCATTGTTAATTTTAACCGAATTTATGATCCATTTTGACTATGTCTTGATAATAATCAGGAAGCACGTGATTACCCTCATCGAGACCCTTAATTTGATACGCCACACGCCCTAGCGTCATGAACTTGAATTTTAACCGAGTATATGACTTAACATGACTACGTCATAATATATCCATAACGCATTTTCTTCCCGAATGATTCCCCACATCGACACCTTGAATTTGATTCCCCACATGCCCTCGCAGCGTCATTTTCAATTTTAGCCCAATCTATGACACATAATGGCTGCCTGATGACTACAATTAGGAAGCATTTTTTTTATTTACCCCCTGTGATTCCGTTAATCCTGACCTTTCATTTGATACCTTACAACGCCCTAGCCTCATCAGTTTCACTTTTAACCCAATCTAATGTGGTCATTAATCTCTCTTAAGGGGCGCTACCCAGTCAATTGAGCTAATTCATATGAAACAGCAGAAAGGACAGCCCCCGCCCCCATTTCACCCCGTCTCTCCCCTCTTCCTTTGTGACCCCTAGTAAATCAAGCCGTTAACAGTAGCAGGCGAACAACCAGCACGCCAGCGCCGCCGTGTGCTTTCCCACCAACCTTTCCCACGCTCTTAGTGGATCCGTCAGGAGGAAAAGTTAAGACAACCCTTTTTCATGACCTAACCAGACCATTATCACTCACGTGCCCATCCGCGAAAATTAGGTATGCAGCAAGTGCTTATGGCCATGAAAATTCAACAAGAAACTAAAAAAAATCAGCCACCCCTCCCTCCCAAACGATCATGCATATCGCGATTGGTGCCGTACCCGCAGGTAACCTGAATTCCGAGCCCACAGGGACGCATGAAACTTAACAGCCAATCATAGCTGCCTGCTAGGCTAATCATATGTACTCAAAATCGAAATCGACTCAAAACTCATATGTACTCAGAACTCAAAATGGACTCCAACTCAAAATGTACTCAAAACTCAAAATGAACTCAGAACTCAAAATGGGCTGAGAACTCAAAATGAATTCAGAACTCAAATGGCCTCACAACTGTCTCATGCTAGGAATTTACTCGGGGTCAGATGGACTCAGACTTCTTTAGCAGTCAGTGTTTTCAAATTCACGCGTGGTAAAAATATTACACGTTCAAATTCATGAGCTCGAACTCTTGCATTCGCCACGACATGACGCCATAGCTCCTGTGAGGTCGGAAACAATTTTGGTTGCAGATTTATTACAGCTATACCTGCTGCCCATGAAGAGTAGCGCTGGTTGGAAGCAATGGTACGTATATATTGGATACCAAACTCTTGATATAGGCTCCGTGTTCGTGTTTATGACAGAGGCGGTCCCGGCTCGATGGTGTGCTGCGTCCCCAGGTCGAAACAAGCAAGATTGGTGAGGCGGCGTGCGCTCACTGCTCCGTTCCGTTATGTCGAAGCTGTTTAGGGTTACAGTTCCCTGCATTCTTGCTCTGCATCCTGAAAAAACGCCTTGTGTCAACGCGAACTGTCCCCGCGAATCTCTGAAGCGCGAGGCGTTCTTGAATATACCTTTGCTGTTTTATTGCGTAGCATTCTTAGCCGAGTACACCCCTCCCCTATCCTCGCCATGACCTCGTAACGCCCTGCATATACACAAAAATGCGGATATAACGGAAGTTCAACCTGTAATCAATATAAAAGCGTAAATGTAGAGAATTGATAAAACTAAATGTTAAAAATCTAAAAAAGAAATAGGAAAATATCGAAAATTGCGAACCGTGTAACACGGGAGTCAGATCGTCTCAGATTGGGGGAATACGCAGAGAGGTGTGGTGCTAAAGAATGTGGGGTATCAAATTGAGGGTCTCGAGGAGGGAAATCACGTGGGGCAAACAAAAAAGTACCTCGTTGTTTGCTGGGGCACTTGTATTAGTTTTTATTAGCATTTGCTAGGTGGGATGAGCTCTCGTAGCTCGGAAAAACACCACGCTGTACTTGTACGCAATGACCGCCACCGTACCCAGCTGTTAACTTCCAGCATGCACGAATGTTCGAGTGTGTGTGTGTGTTTGAGAGAGTGTGTGACTGAGAGAGTGTGTGAGAGAGAGAGTGAGAGTGAGTGAAAGAGAGGGAGAGAGAGAGTGAGAGGTTGAGAGTGAGAGTAAGAGAGTGAGAGAGTGTGAGATTGAGACAGTGAGAGAGTGTGAGAGTTTGAGAGAGAAAGGGTGAAAGAGTGTGCGAGAGTGAGATAGAGTGTGAGACTGAGAGAGTGTTGAGTGATAGAGTGTGAGAGTGAGAGAGTGTGAGAGTGAGAGAGTGTGAGAGACTGAGAGTGAGTGAGAGACTGCGAGTGAGAGTGAGATAGAGTGTGAGACTGAGAGAGTGTTGAGTGATAGAGTGTGAGAGTGAGAGAGTGTGAGAGTGAGAGAGTGTGAGAGTGAGAGAGTGTGAGAGACTGAGAGTGAGTGAGAGAGTAAGAGTGAGTGAGAGACTGCGAGTGAGAGTGAGAGAGAGTGTGAGAAAGAGTGTGAGTGTGAGAGTGAGAGAGCGAGATAGTGAGAGTGGGAGTGTGATAGTGTGAGAGGGAGAGTGTGAGTGTGAGAGTGTGAGTGTGAGAGTGAGAGTGTGAGAGAGTGAGTGTGAGAGAGTGAGAGAGTGAGAGTGAGAGATTGAGACAGTGAGAGAGTGAGACAGAGTGTGAGAGTGAGAGTGTGAGAGTGAGAGTGAGAGTGTGAGAGTGAGTGTGAGAGTGTGAGTGTGAGAGTGTGAGTGTGAGAGTGTGAGTGTGTGAGTGTGAGTGTGAGTGAGACTGAGACTGAGACTGAGAGTGTGAGTGTGAGTGTGAGTAAGAGTAAGAGTGAGAGTAAGAGTTAGGATGAGAGTGAGAGTGTGAGTGAGAGTGAGAGTGAGAGTGACAGTGTGAGTGTGAGTGTGAGTGAGAGTGAGAGTGAGAGAGCGAGAGTGAGAGTGTGAGTGTGAGTGTGAGTGTGAGTGAGAGTGAGAGTGAGAGTGAGAGTGAGAGTGAGAGTGTGAGTGTGAGTGAGTGAGAGTGAGAGTGTGAGTGTGAGTGAGAGTGAGAGTGAGTGTGATTGTGAGAGTGTGAGTGTGAGTGTGACTGAGAGTGAGAGTGAGAGGTAGAGTGTGTGTGTGAGTGAGAGTGATAGTGAGAGTGTGAATGGGAGTGAGAGTGAGAGAGAGAGGGAGTTAGAGAGAGACAGTTTGAGTGAGAGTGAGAGTGTGAGTGTGAGGGAGAGTGAGAGAGAGAGTGTGAGTGTGAGAGTGAGAGTGAGAGTGAGAGTGAGAGTGTGAGAGTGAGAGTGTGAGTGTGAGTGCGAGTGTGAGTGTGAGTGTGAGTGTGAGAGTGAGAGTGTGAGTGAGAGTGAGAGTGAGAGTGTGAGTGAGAGCGTCAGTGTGCGTGTGAGTGTGAGTATGAGTGTGAGTTGTGCGTGAGTGTGAGTGTAAGTGAGAGTGAGAGTGTGAGTGGAGTGAGGGTGAGAGTGAAAGTGTGAGTGTGTGAGAGTGTGAGAGTGTGAGATTGAGAGGGCGAGCGTGAGTGAGAGTGAGAGTGAGAGTGTGAGTGTGAGTGAGAGAGAGAGAGTGATTTTGAGAGTGTTAGTGTGACTGAGAGTGAGAGTGAGAGGGAGAGTGTGTGTGAGAGTGAGAGTGATAGTGAGCATGTGAATGGGAGTGAGAGTGAGAGAGAGAGAGTGATTTTGAGAGTGTTAGTGTGACGAGAGTGAGAGTGAGAGTGAGAGTGTGTGTGAGAGTGAGTGTGATGTGAGTGAGAGTGAGAGTGAGAGAGAGAGAGTGAGAGAGATACAGTTTGAGTGAGAGAGAGAGAGAGAGTGTGAGTGTGAGTGAGAGTGAGAGTGAGAGTGTGAGTGAGAGTGTGAGAGTGAGAGTGAGAGTGAAAGTGTGAGTGAGAGTGAGAGTGTAAGTGAGAGCGTCAGTGTTCGTGTGAGTGTGAGTATGAGTGTGAGTTGAGTGTGAGTGTGAGTGTAAGTGAGAGTGAGAGTGTGGGTGTGTGAGAGTGTGAGAGGGAGAGTGAGAGTGTGAGCGTGAGTGTGATTGTAAGTGTGAGTGAGAGTGAGAGTGTGAGTGTGAGTGTGAGTGTGAGTGAGAGTGTAAGTGGGAGTATGAGTAAGAGTGAGAGTGAGAGTGAGAGTGTGAGTGTGAGTGATTGAGTGAGTGTGAGTGAGTGAGTGAGCGGTATGAGTGTGAGTGTGATTGAGTGTGTACCTTTTGCTTCATACCTGTTGCTATATCCTCATATTCATAACCAGAAAGCATTTTTATATTTGTCCGCACGTGATCCCGCTCGACGACACCTTTACTTTGATACACCCACACACCCTAGCAGGGTCATATGAAATTCATACCAGTCAAACTAACCATGACTCTCATGACTGTAACCAGGACGCTATATTTAAGTGTCCGGCGTGATTCCCCTTCCTGGAACCTTTAATTTGACGCCCCAAATGCTTCAGCTGCCTCCCATTGAATTTAACCCTATCTATGACTCATAATCACTATCGCATGATTCGAACTACGAAGCCTTTTTATTTGTACCACGTCATTTCCCTCGTCAAGACCGTCATTTCATCCCCTACAGGCCATAGCGGGGTAACTTGTTATTTTACCCCAATATAAGACTCGCCATGACAATCTCATGGTTATAACCAGGAAGCATTTTTGTTCTTCTCCCACGTGATTCGGCTTATCAAGACCAATAATTTGATACCCATTGAATGAAAAACCAATCAATGACTAACCATGACTATCTCATGATATAGCGCTGCCACATTTTTGTCCCATGTATTTCCCTTATTGGAACCTTCAATTTCATGCCCCAGACACCCAGTGGCATCATTGTGAATTTTAACCTAATTTATGACCCATTTTGAATATGTCATGATAATAATCAGGAAGCATGTGATTACCCCATCGAGACCTTTAATTTGACACGCAACAGGCCCTAGTGTCATGAACTTGAATTTTAACGAAATCTATGACTTAACATGACTATGTCATGATATATCCATAACGCCTTTCGTCCCGAATGATTCCCCACATCGACACATTGAATTGTATCCCCCACAGGCCCTCGCAGCGTCATTTTGAATTTTAACCCAATCTATCACTCATTATGACTGCCTGATGACTGCAATCCGGAAGCATTTTTTTATTTACCCCGTGTGATTCCGTTAATCCGGACCTTTCATTTGATACCTTACACGCATTAGCCTCAACAGTTTCACTTTTTAGCCAATGCAATGTGGTCATTAATCTGTCTTAAGGGGCGCTGCCCACTCAATTCAGCTAATTAATTTGAAACAGCAGAAAGGACAGCCCCCACCCCATTTGCCCCGTCTCTCCCCTCTTCCTTTGTGACCCCTAGTATATCAAGCCGTTAGCAGTAGCACAACCAGCACGCCAGCGCCGCCGTGTGCTTTCCCACCACCCTTTCCCACGCTCTTAGTGGATCCGTCAGGGGGAAAAGTTAAGACAACCCTTTTTTATGACATCACCAGACCATTCTCACTCACGCGCCCAGCCGCGAAAATTAGGTATACAGCAAGTGCTTATGGCCATGAAAATTCCACAAGAAACTAAAAAAAAATCAGACGCCCTTCCCTCCCAACCGATCACGCAGATCGCGATTGGTGCCGTACCCGCAGGTAACCTGAATTCCGAACCCACAGTGACGTATGAAACTTAACAGCCAACCTTAGCTGCCTGCTAGGCTAATCATATGTACTGAAAATCAAAATGGACTAAAAACTCATATGTACTCAGAACTCAAAATGTACTCACAAACTCAATATGCACCCAAACTCAAAATGTACTCAGAACTCAAAATGGACTCAAACTCAAAATGTACTCATAACTCAAAATGAACTCAGAACTCAAAATGTGCTCAGAACCCAAAATGAATTCAGAACTCAAATGGCCTCACAACTCTCTCGTGCTAAGAATTTACTCGGGGTCAGATGGACTCAGACTTCTTTAGCAGTCAGTGTTTTCAAATTCACGTGTGGTAAAAATATTACACGTTCAAATTCATGAGCTCGAACTCTTGCATTCACCACGACATGACGCCGTAGCTCCTGTGAGGTCGGAAACAATTTTGGTTGCAGATTTAATACAGCTATACCTGCTGCCCATGAAGAGTAGCGCTGGTTGGAAGCAATGGTACGTATATATTAGATGCCAAACTTTTGATATGGGCTCCGTGTTCGCGTTCATGACAGAGGCGGTCCCGGCTCGATGGTGTGCTGCGTCCCCATATATGATTCTGGGTAACGTGACAGCTGAAATAACGAATAGGCATTATTTTAATCCCATTTTGTTTTATTTCTTAAGCGTTTTAAATCCTCACTGCCCAAACTAAACCGAGAGTAGAGGCGTAATATCGACAAGCTGAATGCCGTGCGCGTCATTTTCGTAACCGCCGCGTCGATTTGTTTTTCGTATTTTGCTGACCCGCTACTCGCCAATGTGTGATTGTGCATTTTTCGTTTTGTTTTTGCAGCTGCGGACCGTGTGATTTTGACCGCTTCGACAAGTGGTGGCAGTTAATCATGTTTGGACGTGTTTTGAAGGCTGTTCGCTGTTTTGGTTTCTAATTCGCATCATAAAAACGGTAAATAAGGCTAGAAAGCTGAGAAATGTCGTGGTCCACCTTACTTGTGCTTCGTTTTCAACGTTTGTTTACTAGCAACGCCTTTTTGCTTGAAAGCTTGAGTCTCTTATCTTTCATTTTTCGATGGGTATGATATATAAAAACCCAAATGTTCAAATGGTTGCGGTGAAGCAGTCGCTATTTTTCAACGTGAAGAAGCAAAAAGTACGAAATAACGGAATGACGGAGTTCGAATCATGCAGCTTTTCAATACTTTGAAAGGGTAACGGGACGAGCTAAAATTTGATTTTTGTTTGAAATTACCGAAAGTACGAATTATCACAGTTTGATTTATCGCGCGTCTACTGTATGTTGGTTTAGCAATGCAGCCAAATTTAAAACCTGTCAATTTTGATGGTTGTGGGACACTTAGTAAACTGGAGCTTATTTCCCTGTAACTACGCAGCGGCGTCGACAAGTGTAGGTGGCTGTACAAGTCCTCCTGGGTATACTTGCAATGAATCTGGGGGGGGGAGGTAAGGAAAAACGTAAGGGTGCGCCTTCGCATCCACCAAAAAAGAGAATAAAGAGCCGTCTGAGCTATAGAGTCAAATGAGTTTTCTCCGTAACATTTCAAAGTGATTGGGTCCAAGTACACACATGCTATAGTTCTGCGGAATCAAGTTGATTGCCGCCTTTCGAACAACATTTTACAAACATTCTGGGTAAATGAAACATTAGGCAATGTCAATTCGAAATATGATGCTTTCCATGACGCGCACGTGCGTAGAGCTGCAGCGGAGTATCCCCTTTAGGTACCTCTAGAGGACCTGCCACTGTTTTTGAGGGTTTCAAACTTTTTGGAGATTTTCATCCCTATGGTAAAAACGATTGTCTCTATTATTATCGCTAATTAAGGCTTGCTCTACGACCTCACCCTGTCCGCATAGTAGCAGTTGCTTCTCTAATTACTCCTTATACTGAGAAATTGGGACCCAACGCACGTATTTACGCTCCTGCTCCTAGTATACTCGGTGACAGCTTAAGAACAGCACAGGAAGTTGCCGCTGTTCCTTATCACCGTAGCCGGATGTTTCTTCACGCGCCGCAACTAGGGCGTTAATGGGACTACATGGAACATGGCGTGGGGCGTTCCCGTGATGTTTGGTACTTAAAATGCTTATAAACGACTCCAGTGAGGACAAAAAAACTGCGTGAGACAAGGCAGACGATATTACGCATTCATACAAACACATTTGAAAACGCGTGCGCACTGACGTCACAGGTCCGGCGCTTTGGCGGAGTGATACACTACATGAGCTGGTGCCGTTCTTGAGTTGTACCCGAGTATAGTACCAAAGTGGGGAGTCTTGACAGTTCATTTTTTAAACGAAAGTCACTACACCCGCTGCCAGCATATTTGTACGGCAGTCTATTTGACATCGCCACATACCTCCGTAGCGTTTGCAGTCCACACCGAAAGATTCATCGGGACGGATAGCCCAGTAGGATGTACAGTTCTAGGAGTATGATTGAAATGTGACAGTTGCAGCTAGCCAGAAACAACTTTACGATAATGCCATCAATGCTCTGGAGTTTTACGGCATTTTAAATATTGTGAACGGTGTGCTTTTGTGTGAGTAACATTTTTACCCTCCATGCACTTTAAGCTGCCCAAACTCCAATACCAATCCACTCATATGTCTCTTCCCGACGTTTCGCGTGGATATGAGTCTCTGCTTCTGTTCTAGCCAACTCCCAACTTCATGATTCGCCTTAAGTGGTTCATACAATTCGGAATGGAAAAGCTAGCAGTCATGTCCTTCTCCAGTAAAATTAAACCAATCACATTCATGCATCATGCATTTATTGAAAATTAGCAAAGAATGCTTCAACAGAGGGACCTGAAAATAGTGTGTATCCAAGTGATCATAAAGTAGTCGTGAATGTCGTTGTTCAATAATAGAGGGTGCGCTTGGGTGCATTTCACTTGTCTCTGGTTTCCCTCTTCGTAGAGCAACATGTGCGAATTCAAGTGACATCGCATCAGCAATTGTATGTACCCCTTAGAGCACTGCTTTTCAACACATGCACAGGGTGAATTGCTCCGCATTTTTTATTCTCACAATGCGAACATGCTGGCTATAGAACGAGTTTAAATGAGAGATATATATATATAAAGGCGTAACAAATCTACTTCCGTGTTCTGGATAGGGAAGCATGGCGACACCTAACCACGTGCGCTGTAGACGGGGACGCGCAGGTTCTAGCCATACTATTGGTACATGCACCTTACTCAAGGGCTTTGACACGCGAATAAAACTGCGACGCTATTTCACCGTTTCGCTTATTTATTTCGTCAGCGCCATATGGATGTCCAACCACACCTACCTAATGACACCACATTCCACCTTCATTTTTCTTAATTCCCCTCATTTACCTCAATCCACAAGACTCTCTACGCATCAAGCTCAATCTACTAAATCGTATTTACACACATTTAGCTTGATCAACTGAATTAGAAAGCTCCAGACCACAATCGACAGCACTCTCTCTTCAAACGGCATCATCATCAGTATTATCACGTAAATTATCAGTCTTTTTACGGCCACTGCAGTACAAAAGCCTCCCTCAAAAGCATGCTTCAAATGTTTTAAGCCACTCATTCTGGAAGTTCGCCGCGTCTAACTTTTTTTTGCAATTTCTTTACTTATTATCCTGGCAAATCTTTCATATTCCAGGTTTTTATTTACATTGTGTAGGAAGCATTCTGTTAGAGAAATTGTAACCCTTGTTTGTCCACATTCCCACTTTATGACGTGCCCTATCCTTACTTTAAAGGGGCACTGACACAAAAATTTTGCATCTTGTTTTTGTTTTGCTGCGATAAGTAGCTAGTGACCTACTTATCACCTGTAGAAACCTCATTTACTTCAGCGTGCAACCATTGTTTATTTAGAGGCATTTTCAATGCCGCCAGTCGCAGTTTCGGTTTCAGCGGGTGCCGCAAACGATGGATTCTGTATGAACAAAGCTGACCACGTGACCTTCGGAGGGTTATCACAGAGCAAAGCTGCCGTAGCCCTGTCGAATCCGTGTCGCCGGCAGTTTCTGCCAATGCCCCCACGTACTGATCTCGTAAGCCGCTTAATTAAAAAGCGACCGTGGACGTGACGCAGGCGCTGCGAGGGCAAATGCTGCAGCGGCTAGAACAACGACGCGCGCTGGGAGCAGCCGGGCGGTCTGCCTACAGGTGCGCCTACCGATGTGTTCGGCTTAGCACTGCGGCGGATATTCGATTGCCGCTCTCGTAAGCGGTGCAGATGGCAATTTTTAATGCAACCCGCCATCACATCATTAACTCCTTTCTCATATAAACTGCCGTGGCTGGGACTTGGGTGCAATTTCGTGCAGCTGTAACAAGCTGTCACTCGAGCTACCGGTGCCGGCCTGGGCCACTTCGCGGCCGTGGCCGCCGCCTGCACATCCACCGTGCGGCTCGCTCAGTGGGCTTTTCGTGTCTCCGGCGCGTTTTCGCGTCCAATGTAAATCAAAAGTAATAGAAACAGAGTGCCTGGAATCGCTGTAGAACTTTGGTCGCGGCAAGCTGCACCATGAGCTGACAAATTCACGGCGCCTCCGCCGCCAACGATCGGGTTATTCAGTCTCGAGAGCAGAAGCTCCGCGCTCCGGACCTCCGATTGGAGCGGCGAGCCGGGTGAGCCGGCGAAAAGCGCCGGCAGTGCGGAAGCGGCAAACGCAAACTCGTTACGTGTGTGGATGTTGTTTATTTACAAAATACCCACGGGATGTCGATTGCGCGTGGTCCTCTGCTGGGTGCTTTGTTGCGTTTCTCACACTTTAAAATTGATTTTAAATATGTTGTAGGCTGTAATCGCCCCTGCTATTTTGCAGATGTGTCCACTCCAATCCATTTCCGAAGCTATCTCGCCTTCACAATTTTCTGTCAGTCCCCCTTTAAAGCATACCTAGAAAGTTAACCACAAATGAGGGGTCTGGCTTTTATTATCTGAAAATGACAACCAGAACTTCCTTCTCCATAGCTTGTTCAGCAGCTCTGTTTGCTCCCAACCGGCCAGTGAGACCCCGAGGTTTGCCCGCACATATCATTAGATGAAGTACAAAGTGTTCCGGTCACCCCGCCTTGAATAAAAAGGCTACGCCGATTGTAAAATTTCCGCGTGCAACCCAAAAGCAGTCCGCGTTTTTTTTTCTCGGGCATCCTAATCCGTCTTTGTCTACCTAAATAGTTTTTTAATCGTCGTACTCCCGCCCTACACATCAATAAGGAAACTGGGCAAACTTGCACTGAGTCACGCAATGCTTGAACCACAGCACAAATGGGGGATTTTTTTATGTAAGCAGTGAAGGACACACCACTACGCATTGCATTAGATTTGAAATTGTTTAGTTACATGTTCCCTCATCGATTTTCACATAGGTAGTAGTTCTCATCGTTTTCCTCATGAGTGAATGGTTATCCCGTATCGTTTTGTCCGCAGCTTTCACATTTCTCCCAACGACGAACGCGTCAGCCATGCACTAGAACCGCCATCAACCGTGTTCACGAACTGGACATTCGCCGCGCGAACTGTCTTGTCACCCTCCTGTTGCGGGGACACACGTGAGCTGTTTTCTTTACAGTTTTTTTGTTCAACATCCCGGCGCGAGCCTGGACGACATCGGGCGTTGCTCAAGAGCCATGCGCTCACGAGCGCCGTATACGGCGAGAGTAACTATGACCCGACATTTTCCTAATACGCAGCGCACATTACGGCGAGCAACAACAGCCCCGCTTTTTAAAGTGTGCCGCTGGTAAATCAACAATTGAAATTGAGTTTAATACACACTGTATCATGGTGATCTGCATTAATCAACATTGTTAAACTCATTTCTTCCTTTGTGTGGATCAATAATATTCACGGATAACTCGTATGTAACACTATCAACAGTGACGTTGCCACAAATATGTTTGGGGGTGGGGTGTAATACGCCACCAAAGAATAGCGACGGTGCCGGACGCCCCAATAATAAAACGTATTTGTTCGTGAATAAATTTTGGGGGGTTGTTCTGCACCATTCCTTACCCCGTTTCCATGGCTCCGCCGATAGCTCTCAACCATTATTCACCTCAAATACGCGCTTGCATGCTTTAATGTGCCTCTGGCCTTTTTTTGGTCACTAGGTGTTAGTATCATTTGTGTCCACGCTAGAATAATTTGGGGTCATTTTGCGATTATACATCTGAGTCTTTCGCCCTAATTTCCAAGGTCCAATGTGGGCCTCAAACCAGTACAAATAGATATGCCATTCATGGTTCCGATGGGCACTTACAATTTTACCAAAAAGCGAGGAGCCATGTGCAGCTATACAAGTTGAAAGCTTCCACCAGCTTGCAACTCTAACCTAACAGGGGGGGTTGCATTCCCTACAGAAACATCTTATCCACAATAACAACTTATGTGGAATATGGCTAATGACCATCGATATGTTTAAATGTAAAGTAATATCCTTCAGCTGTAAACCAACAACTGTTGCATTTTATTGCTGCATAAATAACTGCAATGTTCAACACTTATCCTCCTACACGTACCTTGTCGTTCGGGTCCCCTCTAACGTTTCATGGGCAACACATGCAACACATACATCTGCCAGCGCATCGAGAACTCTCAAATATTTGCTTCGGAACCCACGAAACATGCCAGATAACGTCCACAAACCAGCTTTATTACATTTGTTTGACTTCGCATCACCCATATGGTTTCCTTTCCAAGCACACCTCGTTACCTGCTAGACGCAGTGCATGACCCAGCGTCGCCATTCCATTCATGTTTTGGTCACCCCTCTAGTATCACTGAAATAAAATTAGACCTTTCATTACCGCAAAAAGAAACGCACAGCTCCCCCTGTCTTCGCTTTATAAATACATTTAAACATCCAGGCAGCCATCGTTTCCACTTGCAGCATCCTTGTACAGATGTAAACGACTACACAAACAACGAAGTATCCTGCGCATATGTGGTAAAACAATGTCACTCAATTTATCGGTGTTGCCTCGCGCCATCGCACTCTGGAATGATCTTCCCGATATAATTTTCAGTTGAAGTGTTCATAAAACTTTCCGCTTACAACTACTGCCACATCTGTAATATTAGCATTCAATTATCCCCTTAATAAATAAATAAATAAATAAATAAATATAAATAAATAAATATAAATAAATAAATAAATAAATAAATAATAAATAAATAAAATAAATAAATAAGAATAAAATTATTAAATCACACTACATTTGTGTGCAAGCTCAGAACGGCAACAGCTCATAGGGTGTATCGATCCGCTGTGGCGAAGGACGTCTACGTCAATGTGCGTGGGCGTTTTGAAAGGAGATTGCGGTTACTGCGTGGCATTGTCTACAGTCCCTGCAGTAATTTATAACCTTGTTAAGGCCGCCAAAACATCGAAAGAACTTGTGTCGTGTTCAAATTGCTCGCCATATGGAATATTTAACCAACGTGAAAAAACAGGCGGTTCGGTGAGGATGCGCAGGGACGACTTTGGTTGTCGTTAAGATCTACCCGAGTATAGTGTTGTCAATGTTGTTCACAGAATATTTACAACTTGGTGTTCAGAACGCTGGAGTGAGACCAGGTGGGCGTAAGAGTTAATGTAGAATACCTCAATTACCTCCCTATTGCTGATGACTTTCCCTTGCTAAGTAACCTGGGGGACAACCCGCCACGGTGGGTCAGTGGGTAAGGCGTTGCGCTGCTGACCACGCGGTCGGGGGTTCGATTCCCGGCCGCGGCGGCCGCTTTTCTAATTGAGGTGAAAAGCCAAAACGCCCATGTCTACGACATTTCGGCACACGTTAGAGATCCCTAGGTGTTCAAAACTTTTCGGCAGCCCTCCACTAAGGCGGGTGTCATCGTCCGCGTTGCGTCGGTACGTTAAAGCATAATATCAATCAAGCAATCAAACTAGGGGGACTAATTACAGAGCACGGATACTGCACTGGGCAGACAGAGTAGAACCGTGGGCCAGAAAATATATTGCAGAAAACTAAACTAATTCTCAATAGCCAGGTGACAGCTAAGCGGTTTGAGATATGTGGCGATGCAATAGATGTGTAGCGAATATATCTACTTAGGCCTAGTAGTGACCACGGATCGCAACAATGAGGCACAGGTAATAACAATAAATAGAATTGGGTGGCGCGCATTCAGCAAGCATCCCCAGATAATGAAAGGCAGCCTACCATTGACCCTGAAGAGGAAAGTGTATGACGGCTGCGTCTTCCTTGTTCTCACTTACGGGGTCTAACTTAACCTGGAGTCTAAACCTGGAGTCTAACTAAAAGGGTTCCGCTTAAGTTGAGGTAGACTGAGACCGAAATTGAACGAAAAAAGACGGGGGCAATGTTATTGCACAGGAAGAGAGCGGAGTGGGTCAGGGAACAAAGGCGTGTAAGGACATACTACTAGCAATCAAGAAAAAGAAACGGGCGTTCGCAGGGCATACAATACGAAGGCAATATAACCGATGGTCATTAAGGGCAACAGAGTGCATCCCTAATGAAGTCAAGCACAGCAGTGCGTGGTAGAATGTTAGGTGAGTAAAGAGATGAAGAAGTTAAGAGAGGATAAAGCGGTCGCAGTTAACCAGGACCGGTATAGTTGGAGATCTATGGGTGAAGCCTTTGACCTGCAGTGGCCGTAGACAGGCTGCTGCTGCTACTGATGGTGAATATGATAATAATATTGTCGGAGTAGAAGAGACTTCACATGTCGCCATACATAACAGCACTTTCGTGAACCTTTCCTTTCTCATCGACAAATATGAGCCCCCACAGCGTTAACAATATCTAATGATGGCTTTTCAATTGCCCTCCATATTTTATTACGACGTCCTTCGGAGCGGACAACGTCTCTACACTACGAAAAACGACAACGGCAAACGCTAGTAGTGGCTAGTGCAGTGCTTGCGCCATCTTTTTTATGTTCCCCAAACTGATTTGTGCAAACTGTTTATACCTTCAGCGAGAAAGGGCAATATTTGTTGCTTTTTTAAATTCCAAATTTTTTCAGCAAGTTGCTATCTGTATCCTTGGACAGATCTGCTGCATTTTTGTTATTTCCGGCTGTTTTTCGTTTCTATTTTATGAACCACGCTTTTTTGGCTTTATTTACTGCTTCGATTACCGTATTGCTCGGTTTCCATCTGATTTTATTTGCTGCTGCGATTACCGGAACACACCGCCTACTCGTGCTAGCAAAGGCACAGAGGACACTCCGTACATGCATTGCCGAAGTCGTCGAAGTTCTTGTGGTTCATTTGGATATATTTAAATTGTACAAGTCTTAAGTAGCAAGGAGAAAAGGTGCGTGAACTTCGTATTTTCGTCAGTAAAGGGCGACCACATTATCAGGACGTCTCGGGCATCTTTTCAGCGTGCCAAAACGTCGCACGAACCGGCATGTTCACATTTCCCCTTAAGCAGACAAAACGCTAAGTAATACAAACGCGAGTCTAGTACTTCTGCCATAGCTGCACACCGTCTCATTCTGAATGACGTTGGGGCCTTTACAAGGCCACATTTGATTTACTCGAGGCACTACACATCTGGGATGATTGAATGGCTATTATTGTGACTGCGTTTCAAAGGTCGCAGAGCAGCACTATTTTGCAACTGCGTCACTCTGAAAATATAGAGTCTTAGCGATGTCTCAATTTTCCGAAGTTTTTACATATTTCCCGGATACGCCTATGAGCCGCGTGTACGGTGGGCTAGCTCTTTGTTTTTCGTGACGGTTCTTGTTGTCTGATACGACAATCCAGCGAGGTCTTATTTCTCTAATCCAGATAGCGACGCCTTTAAGTTGGAATTTAGATTCTAGCATTTCAACATTGAAGTATCTGCACTGCCATTGTTGCGGCGCTCCACAGAAAAACCGCACACATCAGAAATTTTAGGACGCAAACGTTTCCATGGGTAGTGTCGCACGAATTTTTCTGCTCTGCCAAGCAAACCCCACTGCACTGTCGTTTAGGAGCAATATGCCATTAGAAAGCATCGGCTCCCTCACCTCTTCTAACTGTAGACTGCTTCTGGGGAACGTATCATTTTTCAAACGGCCTGTGATTTCGCTGGTGACCGAGCAGTCATGGCACACCCTGCTATGTTCGCTTTCCTCACTGAATGATCAAGCTACGTGTTTTGGGCTGCGGAGCGCCACCACGTTTCGAAGGCCTCGAGAAATGATTTCTTCTGTTGGTTCAGCTTACTTACATGATAAAGTAGTGGGTGCTTGAAACACACATAAGCTAGCTTTATATGCATTTCTTGTTGTTGTGCAAAAACGACATGCGGTAACCTATCTTTATTGCGAACGCTGCACCATAAAACGGGTGCAGGTTTGTTTGTAGAATACTTTTTCAAAAACGATGTTACCACGAATTGCGGCCAAGGAGACCTAATCATTAGGATGAATTTAACTTACTTCTCTTGCCTAAGTACTCCACAGAGAAGACGAAAACGTTGCGGAGTTCTGATACGCTGCCAATAGACGGTATTTACTTGTAAGAAAGGAAACAAAGTTTATTCCAAACAATTTTATTTCTTCAATTTTTTTAATAAACACAAAGCAGTATTTTCTACCATAAGCAGTTTGTTTGAACAAAAAACAATTCGCAAACAACACATGGCTATGCAAAGCAAACGCGTAATATAAAATTTTAGGTTATGTATTTTACAGCAATGATGTAATTTTAATTGTTTGGTAAGACACGCGGTTTAATTTACTGTAATATGAATGTGACGTTGTGCTTGGTTAGCAATGTAACTTCCTCTTCCTGACGCGTAATTTTATTTATTTTCTACCGTGATGTGATTTCTAACTTTGTTGTAAAAACACTGTTCGGCTTAATAAAATACAAATTGGGCGTTGTCATTGCTTGAAGACATTAACGTGTCCTACATAACACTTATTCCACTTTATTTCCCGTGATGCCTCGTTTAGACCATTGTCGCATTATATCTAGATATGTTCTTTTTTTGCTGCCTATTTTTCCATTGCGGGAACAACTTCATGTTTCCCTTACCTTGGGCGCCACAGAATTCCGAGCGCATACTCATCACTGTTATCCGGTATTTTTGTAGGTGTTCCACGGTTCAGTTACATTGTATCTTCGTGCGCGTACGAATCAGCGAAAAAGTAGTATATTTGCCTCTCTTCACTTAACGATCCTGTACACTACTCTGTCGTTTCAATCGTCAGTTTGGTGTATAAAAGTTGAAGCTTAGCAGTAGTTCATGTGCCCAACGTGATGCTTGAAAAAATTGGCAACTGAAGTCGGCTTCTGTCCTTGAAGACGGCTGCCACCACCATTGCTTTAACGAGTAAGAGTAGCGAAATGCCTAGTCTTCGAATACTAGAAAGAGGAATAGCTAGAGGGCTGTTTTTTATGCAGCCATAACTTCCGCGTAGGCTGCCCGACTACGGCTGCGTCCTCATCTTGCTTATTCTTACCTTCGAAAGGTAAGGATAAGTAAGGTAAGGACGCCTTTCATGAGAACTGTCTTCATATAACACAGCCCTGCGCGCCACTGCGCTCCCGGCTAAATGGATGTACTCCAACATTAATTCTTCTTCTGAAACGACTGACATGTGCTTGTTAGGTTCATTTTACCTGCCTCGGCCTCACCGTTCCTCTTTCCTTTCTCCAAGCTAGGCAGCCTTCTGTTTAGGCAGCGGGTACATTTATCTTGCTGTGTGTCAGGCGTCAAGTTAGGCCAACGCGCTGGCGCCATGGCACGTAGTTTACATATCCGTAGCAACAGATACTAGTGCACTTCCCTGAATCCTGGCCGTACCCAATAGCGGAATTGGAATAATATATAAACTGGATATTTTGCTTTCCAAAAGCCTGATTTCACTCTGTAAGTCCTATTCAGCCCAGATTGAAACTCTTTTTACATTAACGGCCCGTTAAGATTTTACTGCTACCACGCAGCGTCATCTTTTGCAAGTGAACTCGAATATATTCACCAATAAACAGCAATACTCCGATGTCTCCGAAATAGTCATTGGGTTCCTTATTGCGCCAAATTCAAGGTATATGGACCGCCTTACATGTGTAATTATAAACTTGGCTCAACATTAGTGACGAGTCGCTCATGAGCGCGCAGTAGTTGCTGTATTCGCATTACGGGGCCAAAAACCAAGGAGCCACACTTTAGTACTGGTCACTCGTCACTAGCCGGGTTAACATCCAGCCCCACCCTTAGTCCAAACTTATGTGCTATAACCACGAAGACCGCGCAGTCTTCTGTGAAGCCAATTTGCGGATCCACGTTGTTGAAGCGGATTATGTGCTCGTTCTCTAGAGTGTAGCCTAGCGCACTGAGCACAGACATCAGCCAGATCGCCGACACTAAACATTGTGATTTCCAAAGTAGATGGCACAGCAATGAACGGGACCAAGCGAAGAAGAGAAAAACACAAGCGCTTATTAACAACCAAATGATTTATTGCATCTGGGCACAGCTTTATACATGCTGGTCGTCCACCAAAACAAAGAAGGACGAAAGACGGAGGGGTAGGGGTGAAGGCACAAGGGAAAGCCCCACAAAATTAATTCCAAAAAACGCACAGCAATTGTTACGCGATTCACGTGTCGGGTTTTGAGATAGTGAATCTCTTTCTCGATGAGCGAGACGCTCGGTGTACTGACACAGTCTAGTCCACTTGTAGCAATATCCCAGTGCCAAAAACATACCACAAGTTATAACCGATGATTGGTATATGCGGGATACTAAATAAAAAGATGGAGCAGAGCTCAAAATATTTTATTTGCATTCAAGCAAGGTTGTACTGCTACCTATTTTTGAAAAAGAAGCCGTACTCGGGCAGCTTTGTTCGCAGAACATGAAGGTGGAATACATCTTTTTCAGGAGCATCTATAGGTGTTCCACCTAAGCAAAAGGTCTTTGGTGGAAACGTAGTCCCTGAGAGACTATCGTGCGTTGTGCCTCCTGTGAAGGTGCTACCCGAGTAGGCTGTGCAACCGCGTCGTCAGTGGTCACCGCCCCCGCTGTCCGCAGCCCGTATCCGCGCAACGATCGCCTCTTCAGTGAGGTACTCCGACGTTTCCAAAACACGGACCTGACGAATGGCCAGTGGAAAAACGGAGGTAGTTGAAGAGGCACCCAGTCAAATTCAAAGCAGCCGGCACGGGGATGGGGCCAAAGCGGTGGCCTCGGGAGGGGTGTTTGGAAGGAGAACTGTTTCCATCCTCCTCTCGCCTGCTCAGTTTAATCGTTTTCTCAAGGGTAGAAGAGATACCAGGCACATCGTGGCGCATGGAGTCGGCGTGGTTGGCGTGGAGAGCCGGCGGCACTCGCATTTCCCGTGCTTTCTGTACCGGATTCCACCGTTATATCCGATATCGCGGCACTGGAGCAGTGTAATAAACGGTTTAACTTCCCATTGAAAGCATACAAACGCGGACGGTGCCAAAGTTGCTCATCGTTATATCCGATATATGGTATAAACGGTATCGTTATACGTGGACTCGACTTACAATCATCACACGCAACCGTCAAATTAGCGTCGCAACAGACCGGCGATGGCAGCAGTCATAGTTGATTTTACCCAATCGGCCGAACCGTTTCCCCTCACTGACTAGTCATAGTCACTTATAATTATTAATAATGGCTCTGGCTAGTCAGTGAGCGCAAGCGGCTCGGACGGTTGGGTGAAAATGAAGACAGGCTGCTTCCATCCAGCACAGCAATCCTCTCTGGTGTCGTTTCGCAACTGCAAACAGATCGGCCTGTCTTGATTTTACCCATCCAGGCTAACCGCTACCGCTCACTGACTACCCAGAGCCATTACTAATAATTAATAGGGATTCTGGCTAGTCAGTGAGCGGGAGCGGTTCAGCCGATTGGGTGAAATCAACTTTGTCTGCTTCCATCGCCACCGTGATGCGACACTAATTAAACCGCTGCCATATTCACATTGCTGTACAATGCAAAAGCGTCGTTAATCTCGTGTGCCTTCTGCTTCCGATAACGGCACCATATTCTGCCTTTTCAAACAAAGGCATGCAGCCACAACTGCAAAAGCTGCGCTTGCGCGCCTTCGTTTAAAACCAACGACCCCTCCGTACATGACCGCGCCCTGCCACCACGAGCATTCGTGGTCCACATGGAGTACGTCTCAACAGGAGGGCACCCGCAATGACGCAAGGGATGGCCACCAGGAAAGACAAAAGGAGTGATAGGCAGCCAATCCAAATTGCAGTCCAATTTTAGCCAAATAAGAAAGCCTGCTCGCAGCAGTCGTCGTATTCAACCCGTATTCCTTTTTTGTGGCGCCCAAGCAATGTCCTGAGGTCTCCAGCAACGCCGTGGTGCTCTCGGTCATATAGAGAATTCCATAGCCTCCACATGACTCCACTGTTGTTTTGCCGGATAACGCGAAGTCGAAGACTCGGGAGGGAAACGTATACGCGGGGCGACCTCCAATGGAGGACATATTATCGAGGCTGGGTTTTGTGTTTGGCTTGCTTTGATCAATACGTTTCAGTTAGAAAAAACCTGTGGGACTGGTTGCTGCGTTGTTATTTCTACATAAATCATTCCTGTTCGTTGGTAAGTCGTTTGCTGACTTCTGTGATACTCGTAGCGCGCTTTGTGGTTGCACGGATTCCTGTGGGCGTGCTCCTGTCATAGCTTCCTTAAGTGTCCAACGAAACCGGTCGGCGTAGATGTTGGTACTTGGAAGACCTCCCGGGCCGATCAGGCCGCCCTGGAATTTTCTTTCACCTTCCCATGTGTCCCGATCGCCGTGATCGTATAGTTGCGGTCTTTCGCAATTTCCATGATACGGGAACCGTCGTAACACTAAAAAGAGTGGTTTTTATGAAACAATTCCGTAATGATCAAAACGCAGGAACGAAATTGTTGCTTTCTAGGAGTTCAAAACATGGCTACTGTCGTCAATAATTCTGGAATAAAACTGCATTTATTCATTTCTTCTCCATGCTCCTGTGCCATGCCTCAGGGCGTATCGTTGCGACGCATTCTTTCCGAAAATACACAAACCTTACTTCTACACACAAATATATATATAACACTCGGACGAATCGCGATCAGTGCGAATTATCACGTAGTTGAACGAGAGGTGTATAAGCCTCGTATCATGTGGTGTTTTGGGCGTTTCTGATATCCCGCAGGTCACGTGAATCGGAAAAGTGAAGGCATCGCACAATACAAAATATCTCATTCAGTAATATTTCTGTCCCTTGATATGATGCAAAAACCATACCACTAATTCATCGCATCAGTGAGATAAACGTTCTTCACACCCAGGCAAGCTGGGTGCGATTTTCAAATGGCGCCACGCAATACTGAGCCACAAAAACAAGTTTTTTAATGTTTCCAAGCACATATTTTCAGGCGCTTGCGCTTCAGTTTTGGACTTGCCGCCGCCTTAAAGATTGTTTGTGTGATGTTTCCATTCGTTAGCGCTAGTCCCGCTATATTTTTTCGGGAAGGAACCTCGGCGCGTAGTGCAGGCAAGCCTTTGTTCATTATCTACTTCGACATATCGCCAAAATCGGTGAAGGCTCGTGAGCCCATTAGCAAAAGCAGCAACCTTAAAACAATGGTTCTCTTCCAGGGAACGAAGCAAGACAAGCCCACTTTGTTTTCAGTTTCGAGATAAAGTTTGAGTGCATAACAATGGTGTATGAATGAGCTAAGCAGGCATCCTGCTTTGGTAGCGTAATTAGTCTGCGTCCAAAGAATCCGTTTTATCTGACTTCAACCGTTGTCCTGCAACTCTCTCAGACACAATTCATGCCTATTTCTGCCATCAGTGCCCAATAGGTTGACGACCGGTTCACATTGGATAATTTGTCTAATTTTCTCACAAACATTTTAGTTTGCCTTAAAACCTCACACAGAAACCATGCTATTCTTCTGTGCAGCCATCATGGCATGCTACCTTCACTACATATAAAAAAGATACCGTAAATTTCTTTTTCTTATTGTGTAACAGGAGCCGTGAACTAGACAACCGAGGTGTCGTATTGGGTCGTAGCAATGGCCAGCGCGTTCTGTCTGCGCAGGCGTTGCGAGCTGCACTTAAAATTTGTTTGAAACAAGAGATATTGATAGCGTGTATGTATGTTAGCGGATTTGCTTGTTTACAAATTACATTTTGCAAGTGTGTTTCAAGTCAGAAAATTATTGTGCCTTACTGTCATTGGGAATAGTAATACTTGCACTATGTTTCACAGTTGCCATGAAAACACCAATGACTAAAGCGACTGTGCATAGCAATGCTGAAATACCAGCGCGCAGAAGCTCTTGAAAACGAAACTCAGAATTGTTATGGAGTCTTTTGAAGCTCTCGGAAAAGTTTAGGAACTACAATCCAGCCCATTACTGGAACTTTTCGAGCATACAGATATCGTGGTTGTTTTTACGCTCCTATTTTATTCCATCGCTACCAACCCTAACGCCGAGAAAGGCTTCTAGCAACAATTGCTTGGTATATCTCGAATACATGTAGAGCAAATAAAAATATTCTACAACGCACAAAGACGCAACACCCCTATACAAAACAAAGAACCCAGATAAATATTTCAGAAGCACCAGGCAGAGGCAGGGCTACTGCTATATTCTAAAAGAATGTCTGTCTTGCGTACAACGGGAATACCATACCATACCATGCACGGCTCGCCCACCTGCCGACAGATTGTGCCGGCTGCCTACGAGTCGGCACAATTCTTTAGCTGAGTTTAAACTAAGCCACGAGACGTTTGTGAATGGAAGAATGTGCCTTTCTTTACTTTGTTAGTTTCTACACTGTATCAAGCTGCAAGTCCAGGTCGCTACACAAGCCCTGCACAAGCACACAACGACTCTTCGCTGACTGGTACACTAGTAGGACAATCTAAGGCCACTTCAAGTTAGGAGAAGAGTCAGCGAACGCTATATAGGTACTAAGGAAATTAAATCAACTGAAACTTTTACCATACAGCGCAAAACTAGGGAGCAGGAATCACTTTTTTGCGCTGGGTGAGCAAGCACAGCGGTCAGGTGCAACGACCACACATCTGCGAATGCTTTTCCGTCTAAGAAATGCAATTGACAGACGTGAGATATTGTGGCAATTTGGAGGATGAATACTGCACGAGCGCTACACAACAAATAGTCGCCTAAGCTACTTAAAATGCTAAAGTAAATAATAGTGTTAACTGCTTATACACTGCATACATTAAATTCCAATGTGGCTACGCTGGTTCGTGGCCAAGTGTTCTGGAGTGCTAGATATGTCATTTTGCAAGTCGCAAGTTGGCATCGTCGAGGGTAAATTCCTTTATTTTGTAAGTTGACTTTTTCGTTTTCGGCCGATGTTTCTATACTGAGTTCGCCTTTTTTGGGCCGCAGTGTTCACTGCTCCACGAATTAGTTCACAGAACGCGCGCAGGCTGACACTGGCACGCTAGCGAGTTCTCGTTGGCGTGGTGTTGCCACGTAGCAGCCAACTGTTTGCGGGCATGGGCACAGGCCAGAATCAACCGATCCTTGGCATGGTGCGTAAACGCTTTTTACAATACAGACATGCGCGAGGCAAGCTACAAATATGGGGGAAAAACGCATGGCATTTGTGTGTCTCCCGTGGTGCGGAGGGCATTCATCCACTGCCTAGGCGTCGACTAGTGGCTACTACGCTTCCAAGCCATCCTGGAAAGCTTATCTTAGGAATTTTACAGCTGATAACATAGTAGAAGCGCGGTATTCCGATTAATAAGATATCGATATTGCCCATGTAATGATAATGTACGATTTCAAGCATGTTGTTTTACGGAACCGAAACCGAAACCTGTTTGAACGCTAACCTTGGATATCGTCTAATCACAGCGCATCTCCTCCCGATGTAACAGCCTTCAGTAGGCGCGGCTTGCGCGGACAGCGCATGGAAGTTTTTCGTCTTTCGCGCTATGTAAAATAATTATCGACTTATCAACCGCATCAACGATGAAAAGTGTGTTAATTGAAGCCAGTCTACTCAGTGCAAACCAAAACAGGAGCTTGACAATTTCACTTCAGTGTCCCTTTACAGCAACATCTCGACAATACGTGCCATGTCCTCCAGTTGCAGACCAACCCCTGCAAAACCCAGCAAAGCTGAGGCAGCAACATTCTCGCTGGCCACGTAGCCTGCAGGCCTTCCGGAGGCTTCCAGAGGCCGCAAAGCCTGCAGGCAAAGCACCAGTCAAGGCAGTCCAGCAAAGGCACAGCCCTTACCGGATCCTGGTTGGAAGAGGTGTGACTTGGGGTATCGCCGGCGGGGGTATCGCTGCATGGGAGAACACCGCCTTTCATGACGATACCGTCCAATCCCTGACCTTGCTAACACGCACTGCATTAGCCTCAAAGTAACGTCTCAACAATATATACCATGTCCTCCTAGCACCCCTGGCCGGAGACAACAAGGTTGAAGAAGCAACAGCCTCACTGGCTGCATAGCCTTCAAGAGGCGGAAAAGTGTGGAAGCAATACATCTATCAGCGCAATCCAGACTAAATGCCACACAAACGTATTAGGAACAGGCATGTATTCCATGTGTCTTCGTACCGACAGCCTGCCACAAGTGTAAATTTGTTGCAAGGCTAAATTCGAAGGTTGAGGGTTGCACAATGCAAAATTGATTCCTACTACTGCTGCCCCGAACTAATGCAGTGAAAGTGCTCGTCTGATGAAAGGTCATGGCGCGTAAGGTGCACTGAAAAAAATTGATTCATGCAGTCTTTAACCACTAGGTATGACCTCGACGCCACACTCAGCAGTACCGGCCTTTTTTTCCATTATATACGACCACGGGTACCGGTTCCTCGCGCCTTTTGTTTCTGCTGGAAAAACAACTGTGGGAACAGAAGAACTTCGAAGTTTCCTCAAGCCATCAGCCCGATTAGCTTGGAAGTCCGATTCCAAGAAGTGCTCCCGGAAGAGGCAAAATTGTCGGCAGAACTTCATTTGTTAGGATTTATTTAAGTGCAGTTCATGGCAGACATACTTTAAAACATCTTTGACCTGTGCAACGTAACTTGTCTATGATGCACAATCATAATCTGTACATGCATGTGTTCTAATGCAAAAGCATCACTTTACTAAGGCGGCCAAAAAGCGTGCGTCTTTTGGACACAATACATGTCCAACAGACAGTACAAAAACTCAGCAAAGTGCGGCACACAAAATATGGTTCATTACATCACATTTGTTACGAAAGCTTATTTTCGCTCAAATAATTAAGTTTAGGAAACATTTAGTAAATTTTATGTTGGCCCACATACGATTCACGATTTATGGAGTGTGAGGCAAACAGGACCCCTGAAACACCGCAGCTCTATGATTTCAGATGACTAAATGTGACCCTTGCAAATGGCTTGGGATTCCTATCTTGGGTACACGTGTTTGACGAACGTGTACAGTACTACAAACATAATATGACCGCGGCAATTACACAAGTAGCAATTTATTGAGCAACAAAAAGGGTGTTCCCAATAAAATTGAATATTTGTGGCTAACAGAGACAACTCGCAAACCTTCTCAGTCACCATCCCTGAAAGAAGACAAAAACATCACAAAGGAAAATAGGTGACGATAATGTTCACAGGACACATGCACGCTGCGGACACAAGGCATTGTGGGCACCAACTCATTAGAATGCATAAAGTGAACGCGCTGCCCTTTGTGTGCCATTTGTTCCAAAGGTTTTATTACGACCGTGTATTGGACGATAGACTCTGCCTCGGCTACATCAACGGCACCGGTCAAACACAATGGTGGTGCTCGGAATAGCAGCACATAAGTTGCACAATTCGCCACTAATGCTTTCGCATTCACTGCATTGTGAGGAGTGCTTTGGTGTTCTGGCAACGCTTTTCTTTTCTAAAAGTAGCATTACGATTGCTTTGTATGTGAGGTCGGGTATAGCATCCTAGATATTGTATATTTGTTTATCAATTTCTAACTGAGGCCTACCACTAATGTGGCCAGAATGAAATAAATGCGCTTGTGATGCAAACAGGCAATATTATTGTGCCTAAACACTTCACACACACCGAAAAGTCCACTTCTGATGAACATTTAAATTCTGAGTTGTAGATAACATTTTTATTATGTGAAATGCTTTCCGTAACTTATGAAGCAATTGCAGCACGCTAATGATAGGTTACCTTTGAGGTGAATGCAATTGCTCTCACCCGCAGATAAACTAGTTGCCTTTCACTGAACGTTTTCTACTGTTTGGAGTGCACTTATCTATTGCCTTGGAATTACCGCCCTCGCCAAGCACGGCGCAGAGTACATTTAATGCGGTGCAGCATAAACATAAATGCCTACAGTGGTTATTTTTCCCAACTTCAACAGAATGTCTTTAATTGTTAATGATTTATGGGTTTACGCCATAACAAGCTACAAAGGTATGCGGTGCGTGTGTAATGTATAACAGGCAAGACTGTTTCGTGCAGCTAACCACGCAGTGTGTGCGGCCAAGCGTGTATCGTAGTCAGGCAGATAGACGCGGGTTCCACAAAACAGGCAAAAACAAAGTGGAGTTTTGGAAAAGACAGACAGGGTTGCAAACCAGGTGATACATCAGGGCAATAGAAGAGCCACGGCAAACAATATGGAAGCTCCCAGCAGTGACATGTCTGTAGCAAGAGTGCACTGAAAGGTGCCCTGCATTCATTCGTAACGTATTGTAGACATCGGGTCTCTTGAGATTGTAAACATTTCTTCACGCCCAAACTTGCAGCGATTATTTTAACACACAATTTTTTTACCCTCTATTTATTTCCCTTTTACTATCTACAGAGTAAAATTGACATTTCTTGCAAGGGGAGCATCTTCGTTTGGCATTGTAGCCCCCATAACGTAACCGGTTCTTTGCAAAGGAACGCTGCCACAGTTAAGGACACCATTCCTAAAAAAACTCAAACTGCACTTGAAAGTGATCAAAACGCAAGAAGAGGAACCAAAAAAAAGACCTTACACAAGCCACTAATTTTCCCAGCATCTGTTTAATTTAACCCAAATGGAAGAAGCTAGCAGGCAAGCCCAACATTGCAATTGTGTTCTCAGTGGGGGAGGAAGGTAAGTCAATATTTGGGTGGTATTGGTCAAAAGGCTTTTAAGTTCTGCACGCACATGGCCCCAATCTCCATTCAGAGTGTCTAGCTGGACAGCCTGGTATTCGAGAGCAGTGCGGTTGGCATCAAGCTAGGTGCACTGGACGTTGCAGCTTGTGCCTGTGTCGGGGCATAGGTTGCAGTCGCTTGATGCTGGTTGGGGTATGTCCACACATGTCAGATGAGCCTGTCAGTTACCCAAACAACCCTTGAGGCCGACGGTACGAATGCTGGTGGTGCCAGCTGTGCCTTCAGAAGGGTTAGTGGCAGCTTAATCAGAGTGAGATGGCAGTGAATTGTCGTGTGCCCTACTTGGCCACAGCCACTGGCATCCTTGCAACTGTCCAGGAAGCTTCCTGGTCTCTGTCCCAGGTTTTAGTGCACAAAATGTTACCGGAGCATGAGAAAGGCAGCAAGGCGAACGGTCACAGATGGCCAAAATGGGTGTATGTCTTTGGACTAAGGGTTCACTCTCACAGAGAAAAGATCGATCAGTGTTTCCACTACCAGAGGGGGACTCAGCAGTAAGGCGCAGTGTGAGGTTGACTTGTGCAGCCCCAGTGCTTAACCTCCACGACAGGAGCCTGGACGGGCCCAAGAGGTGACAGAGGCCCACTCGGCTTAGGACCTCCCTTTCTCTTCCCACGGATTTCAGCAAACATTAGCTGACTGCTGAGTGCCAGGACTCTCCACCCCTATGCCTTAAACAATAGCTGTGAACAAGCTGTAAACAATATCAAAGCATGGCCTTCCACGGCACGAAAACAGCCAGCCCATGCTTGACGACTAAGATATAGTTCTACTCTATCCAAGTTTCATTAACTAATCACAAAGCAATCGTCACTACAATTACCAAATGATGAGAACCTGACGGCAAACTACAGGGCTATAGTTTGCATGTCAGTGCTACTTTGATTAGGAATTGTTTCCTCATTCGCTACATGGTTTTCAATTAATAAGGAAATTTATCGGGTGCTGTTTCAGGAACCCTTAAACAGTTCGCGGTTTCGTAATGAATATACTACGCTCTGCAGCAGTTTAAGTATTCATTGCCAGGTCTATGCATAGCTGAGCATTACTTATATGAAAGCGTTCTGTTCCCGTGAAAGTTGAGATTTAAATCCCATTCAAGAAACAAACAGATGGCAAATGTGTGTGCGCGTGCGCGTTTATCGGATTGCTTACGCCGAATGCCCTGCAGCATACATAGGCGAATGCGGTAATTTTTGCAAACGCATAAAGCAACACCAGCACGACGTGCGAAAGAAAAACATGGTCTCCAACGCCATTGCGGAACAGGTGGCGAATACTCAACATGTGATAAACTGGGAACATTCCAAGATACTGTCGACGGAACGCAACATGTCAGCACGCCTGAATCTGGAGTCCTTGAATATTCAGACAACTCCGCACACAATCAACAAGACGGACGGCTGCATGAATTCTGACTACGCCAAATCACTTAAACGTATACTGGGGGTGTATAATTCGGCGTCTTCCAGTGGCCGTTTTCATTTTGAACGAGGGAGCTGTAGTGTTCCCGAAATGTCAACTTGTTTTTGAGTTGGTCAGTGACCTGTGTTTCTTGTTTTGTAGTATGCTACCTGACCAGACGGTATGCCGTCCAACCATCGACTTCAATGTCCAGGAAAGCGTTAATGTTTTCGTAAAATATTTAAATGTAATATTCGATCAACGGGTTAATAAAATCAGCAACGTATATGGGTCACATGACCGATTTTGTTAAAAGGAGGGATTTGCCGCGTAGGATGTAATAGCTAGCTGCGGTGACTACAGGGAGCTTCTTCTGGAAACCCCTCAATATTTGCACGATTCAGGCCCCGACCTAGTCGTAAGTGGAAAATGTAGTTGCAATTTCAGTAAATTGCAAGTCCGAGTATATACACTCGTAAAAGCATGGTGTATTAAGTAGCATTGATTTAGGCTAAGTACATAATTCTGCTAAATCCCTCGGGCGTGGGCCTCTCCGGCTACAACACGGAAGTAAATGCGGCGGCTGTAAATACAGTATTTTTCTAGAGGGGTAAGTGAAGTCCTGGTGTAAAGAGACCCTATAGGGACGCATACTGCCCAGCACAACTAAGTCATTGGTGCTGCTATATCACTGCCGAACGCGCATTCAACAAATATCCTAAACGTTAAGCACCCTATTGTTTAAGAAATAGGGCACCAATTTTTAACTAATAAGATTTCGGCATGAAGGCTACCGTAGGATGTAGCCTCTAGGGAAGGGATACACAGGAATTATCGAAGGCAATTTTTCTTTTCGTGAAAACCTCATTTAAGGGCTGTCCGAAGGTGGTAAATTTAATAGTGTAGTGACAGTGTAGGAAACCACTGCGCTAGGTTTTTAAGGTCTGGCCAATAGGACAAATATGACAAATTCTTTGCATCCCCACCGCCGAATGAATCAAGACAAAGCAGAGAGGAGTGGGAAGAAAGGTGTATCGTTGCGCGTGCGTCTGTCCTACGTGTAAAGCAGCTGAGCAATCACTGAGTTATGCAAATGTTCTCGCCTTTCATCTTTATATACCTACACTCTTAGGCTAAAAGGTCTAAAAGTTCGTCCTTTCGGGGACTAACGACCCTGCCACAATCATTAGTCCCTTTGGGGACTAACTGCGAGGGGGACGAACGGTTAGCCCCCACCCGGATGGTCCGTTCCGATACTCCCCAAGGACGAACTGCGTAGAGTGCAGAAAAAGAAAAAAAACTCCAGCAATGCAGGGATCGAACCCTGACGCCCGGATATATACACCAGGAACCCGACGCACTATCCGCTGGACCACGTCCCCGGGTGGAAACCTGCGGTAGATAATATTCAAGTGTACAGCGTGTAGTTCTGTGCATAACGCAACAGATCCATTGCAACTTGTGCCCGAATTTCTATCTGTGCAAGCGAGCGTGACCGGCGTTTTGCGCCTTGCGCTTAGCGCTTTGGCTAGGTTTAGGGACTATTGCTCAGTTCGATTCGAAGTAGAGCCTCACAACCATAGTTTTTCTCGTAAATAACAATCAACTCCTCGTCGCCTAGTTGAGATAGGTAGCTGGGCGATCGGAGGACTCATTTGCTTCCGCTACAATTAGCGCAAGCTAAGTGCTCTTTAGTGTTCGATACATATTTGTGCTCTATGTAACGTATGTGAAAGGTGTCGTCTGTGTGAGTGTCAGAATAAGGAAACATGCCATATTTCCTGCATCGGCGAAAGCGAATTCGGTGTTGCTTAGCCTGAATTCTTCAAATTCGCGTCGCTAGACGATTGCGACTGGGAAAATGCAAGCGGGTTTTACTGCAGTTACAGCATTGCCATAGCTTTGGTGCCCAAGGCAATTATGTACCGAGTGTAAAAGATAACTTCGAGACGCTTACCTGTAGCGAGCATTTTTGTTTTGCAGTTGTCATCAGCAACATGCGTTTTTTCTCGTCTGTTAAACATATACATATTCATTACGCTCAGGAATCCACGTTTGCTATTGTCAATAATTTTTGCGTTACTGCTAGGCGCTTGAAAGCTTTCATTGGCCGGTATTACCCTCGCACGAATCGTATGCAACACAGCGTATCAACATAACCTCGCCGAGAAGCGTATGGCAATCGCGCTTCGCCGCTCCTTGCCATTACCCGCCGCTCTACTAACCCTAGGCGATTTTCTTATACCTAACATCAATATTTTCTCCCGTGGCACCATCTAAAGCACCCAGTGACTGCAATGGCTTGTGTTTTGGAAATATAAAACTGTTCGCAGACATATGCGCGAAAGGGCAACGACGACGCCATTAGGGGATTAACGACGCAGCAACGAGACTAACTGCATGCGTTTCGTCTTCCCGTTACTCCTCATAGATCGGCGGGGACGAACAGTTAGTCCACATTTATGCACACGGCACGTACTCTGCCGCAGGATACTCCCCTTGAAGATGAAACGGTCGCCCGCGAAGATAACGGCTGTATTTTAGTCCCTATTTTAGTCCTTTTTGCCTAAGAGTGTAGCTTCTTCAAGCTGATTGTTAAAATTTAAGCCCGAGCATGTTACCCTCATTCACAATTAAAGGTTCTGCAAGACTTCTGCGTTGGCGTCGTTGGTTTTAAATATTTAAACCGCCGCACACATTAACGAAAAAGCACGCTAAGGTGTTCTGCTTCGAATTAAGCAGGAAGATCTTGGTTGGCCACGTCTTGAACACCGGGTGAATGATATCCGTTGACCTTTACATTAACAGAATGCTACCATTGGAGCTTGAAGAAAAAACGCCAATCGATGAAGAAATCAACCAAAAAACTCGGGGGCGTAGAATGGCATAACGTGCTCGCGACAGCAGGAGCTGCGAATCACTGCGAGACTCGTCCTGGACATGCTGATGATAATGGGTGTTGATATGATTCCTCAGGCTGCAGCTATCTGATATCTCATGGATGATATTGGCAGAGGAGAGCCAAAAGAGTCGTTTTGCAACGTGTAATAAAAGCGCCCGCGTCGCGCGCCTGAAGTAATGCGTGGATTTGTATATGTGTGACATGAGCAAAGTACAACAGTTTAAGTAGGAAAATATTTCTTTGGAAAAATTCGAATGAGGGAAGTGAACAAGAAAAAATCCGCGCCCGATTGGCACCATCATTTGGTTCGCCTACTTGAATTACATGCACAATTAACCGTTACAGCAGCAATATTTTATCCGCCACTGTGGCTATCCATATTTTCCAGCACAATTGCCAAGGGCTCCCCGGAAACCCATTGAACCACAATGACAGCTTGAAGAGCATGAGCCGTGTGGGCGATAATGTGCCTACATAAAGTTTTGAGTGCACCGTCATTCATAAGTGGGGCTCTGGTTCTATATAACATGATTGGTCAGTTTCGAGGAATTGGGTTAAGTCAAAAATGAGGGTTTTGAAAATGACCAAACTCAATACGATCAGCTCTGAATACCGAATATGGCTGAGAACATTGGTCTAGACTAACGTTTTGCTTTATTTCGAAGGTTGGTTTACTAGCAAGACTACTGAATCCTTTTTAAGCCTTTTCATTGCCTTGACATTCCTATATTAAAATTTTCAACTGTGTTAGCGATATTTCGACACAAATTTTTAGCTGGTTGTAATGAAGCTGCAGATATGTCGTAATGTGGACAAGTGAAATAATGAAATAATTGAATGACCGAGTTCGAAATATGCATCCTGTAATAACATTGACAAAATAACCTGTTAAGAATAATTTCTATTTTGTTTATGTAAACACATAGTGCAATGTGCAGCATTTGTACTGTACTTTATTTGCACTTTACCTTGTACTTTGCGTACTCCCAGTGCTGACAAGGCAAAACATATGTTTTCAGCAATATGTTACAGAAACCACAGGGCACACATGGCTGATTTGGGTGCCATGTCACACGTCGTATGACTACCTTGAAGACATACTGCAGCAATTCTACCACTCATCGTTGAAATATTTAAATCATAAAGATGTTCCTGATCTGTTTTTGACATGTCGTTTCACTCTATACAATATCAGATCTTTACAATGTTGGAGAATATCGACATGTCGTAGAAGGCCTTATGACGTCACAAACAAGTCGTAATACTTATTTCACATGTCTTTGAAGTCTTTGCGACATCGGACCTTTACGATGTTCGAGGAAAACGATATGTCATTGAAATCCTTACGATGTAAATGACGTGTTATAAAACTTCGAAATGTCATTGATATCTCTGCAATATCGAAGACAAGTCGTTGAAATCTCCACAATATCATTCATGTCGTACGAATATTGTTGCCATGTTTTCATCACGGTTTTCGTGAATAGGACGTCTGCAAATAGCAAAAACATCAGTTTTTTCGCAATACCTCCAAAGAAAATCAAAACTAGAGAACAAAGCAGTCAATCGCAACCTTTCAGAAAGCCTGCCGAATGCGGCTGCAAATGCTTACTTTCGCTCTTTTTTTTACGTTTCCATATATTTCTGTGTTTTGCAATGTCATTTTGTGCGTCGTTCTTGTCTAGTCCGGCTCCATCCAAAACTAAATCCTCCGTGCGCCACACGAGTTCATTATTGAAGGCGCCATTGGCTTCCACTTGTGATCACCATTGCCGTGACCACTGGAGTCCATTTAATAACCATTGGAGGGGTTGCCATTGCAGTCCACTGATGATGACCATCGATGTAAATATTGAAGTTCATTGAGGCACCCTTCGCGTCACCCTTGGAGTCCATTGGTTTGACCGTTGAAGTCACAATTGGCATTCATTGAGATTAACATTTGAGTCACCATTGGAGTCACTAGTAGACGAACGACCTCTCGCGCTGAAGAACGAGTTTAGAAGAGAGAGACCCGAGCCGAGTCGGGTAATTATAGAGCAGTAAGTTAAAAATGACAAAACATTTAGATTGTGTTGGGCTGTAATATAGAAATTGCGACATACTGAACAGAACCGTCAATTTTATTGCAGCAAATGTGCACTGCAGTGACCTTTTATTTATGAGTCATGAGGTCAAAGTCATTTTACTCTAATACGTTCTTTTCAGTCCCCCGAAAGAAAAATACAAGAGGAAATCTTTCTAGAAAGCGCCGCTATCAAGATCGGCAGTTCATATCAATACCCAAAAAGCACGGAAATGATCTGTCTCAACCTCGGGGAGAAAAACTCTGCCCATCCTTAGCATTCACTGTGCAGCGCTCTTGAACAAAATCTTCAAATTAACGAGCCGTCACCTTTGAAATGAGAAGCAATGGAAACTAGATGATAAGCGGCTTTCCTCCGGAGAAAATCGGGTGAAAACAACCAAAGAATGAGAAACCTTGGAGAAATACCAAGGATATTTAAATGGCAATGTTTCACGAGGAGCCTATAGCGGTGACAGATCGCGTTCACGAAAGGCATGAAACGTCGTAGAAAAGTCTAGAGTACATAGAAGGAGCAAAAAGAACTTAAATGGGAATACAAAATTTTGCTACCGTTTTCGCTCTTTCAATTTTGATACTGTAACGTGGTCCCGTTTGTTGGCCTCTTATTCCGCGAACGACTGTCCTCAACATAACGAAACAATAAACAACTTGAAAGGTCCCTACACGAGAAGCCTCGTACGTGGTTAAGCGGCGACAGGTTTTTCTTACTCTATAGCAACGACCCAACCCCCATTGAGATGCGAAGATACTCCAGTATTTTGTATCCTGCACAGAAACCGATGTGGGTGACGAAGAAAATGTATATAACGCAATGGGGAAAAATATTTTCCTAAAAAGATAAATGTCATGCAAGAAGTAGAGATGTGCCGCCAGGTGTGATGTTCTAACAGGCAGAAAGAGACGTGTTTGTTGTTCTAGTTCATCAGAGATAAGACACCATAGGGCGCGCGAGTGTCAGTAGCTAGTCTTTGGGGAGTCATAGCCGGAGCGGGCGTGAAAAATGGCGCCACACGATTATCTCCGTAAGGCGGCACGCGCCCTACGGGAAAACAGGGAGACTGAGGTTTTTGGCCGGAGATCTTGTGCGTGTTGTTATCTTTGTCTACCCTATAACGGTCTCGCTTGTGCGAGACAGCTAGAAGAACAATTGACTACGCCGCGTTTAGCACCCCCTGGCCGAATTGCTATTCCCTGGCTTCGATGTGGAGTGTGGGCTTGTCTACGTGGAAAGAGGGCAGTGGAAGAAAGGAAGTTTCCTTAAGGGATTAATTCTTGGTGAGTTATGATTTTTATTGGTTCGCTTGCGAGGATTTATATCTCATTGCTCTGAATTTTCTCTTTTTTGTTACATTCATGCTACTGTTTTTAGGCAAAATTAACTGTATTGTTCAAGCCTTGTGATGCGATCATGTTCTGTCTGCATCGTTGAAAAATCCGCTCGTTTGCAAGGCCGTGAAAAGGGTCGTGCTGGATAGTCAGTGAAAAAAAAAACTTCATTAAAAACTTTGAGTTTGGCGAGCATCGAGATTGGCGGTAGCTTCACATCACTTCAATAATCTTAACGTCTAGCTTACCTTCACGACGTGCGTCGAGTTTAGTTTATCAGGCGCGTATACGTTTTTTGGGCATGTGACTAGTTTTGCTTGAGTGCCGCACACGTTTCATGAAGTAAATGTCCTGCAATCCCAGGGACCGTAAATGTCTTTCGCAAGAATGTTACTTTCTAACTACCACTTCTCATTGCTCAAGGCACCGGATGCAGCTTTTTGGGATGAAACCGGCTTCACTAGCTGGGCATCAAGCTTAATGACATTCACCACACAACAGATGAAGGTGGTTTCACAAGCTGCTAGAGAAGTATGAAGATGTTATTCGTGAGGACACCACGAAAAACACGGGCCCACCAGTAAACCTGGAACTCAAGGAGGGGGCTGGTATTTGGGAGCTGGTCCAGCCAGCGGTCTTCACTCATTCAGATGGTTTGGGTCCTGCGGTGCTACCACTGTAAAATAAACGAGACCGCGAATAAGGTTTCATACCCTGTGCCCGCAACAGAGGAAGTGTTCAGTACTTTGAATGGAGGCCATCTTTTCAGCACCTTATGAGGCTGGGCTTACATACCACTTCACGTCACCCCAGTGAGAGCAGATTCTCACGGTCAACACCATCAAGGGCCTGTAGAAGGTCAAGAAGCTTCCATTTGGGCTTTGAGATATTCCAGCAACTTTTCAGCGGTTCATGGGGACCACTTTGAGCACCCTGTAGGGAGTGTGTGTTTTCTGGACATTATATTGAGTCGAGTAGCAGCAAAAGTACACAAAGACCGACCGTCCGGCGTCGGTTCTCAAGCGGCAGGCCAAGGCAAACCTTCAACTTAAGAAATCCATGCGTCAGTTTGAAGTGGCCGACGTTAAGTGTATGGTTCAGAAGATTGATGCACCAGCGATGCGCTCGGCAGCTGACAAGGTTTAGGCCATCGTAAAGGCACCGGCACCCAAAAGTGCGCAAACGCTGCATACTTTTTTGGCATGCTGGCCCTCTAAGGCCGCGTTCTATAGCCTCGCGATACAGTGGCAACAATCCTGCATGAATGCCGGCCGTATGGTAAAAGTTGGAAATGGCAGAATTGTCATTATAAAGTGTTTGACGAGCTCAAAAAGTGCCTTTTGTTGAGGGCGGTCCTGTCATACTATGAATAAAGCAACACCGTTTTATTTCTAGCGAAAATTTGCTTTACGGCATAGGTGCAGCGCTTGTTCATCTGGGCAGCAAAGGCAGAGATGCCGGAATAGCTTTTGCATCCCGTAAATTTAGTGCAGCCGAGCGAGACAATGCTCAAATAGACGGAGACAAGTACATTTCCGGCCATGATGTCAATTTTGACGGATCACCAGCGGTTGCACGGGATTCTGAGACCTCAGGAGCCTACACCCCAAATGCTTTCTCCCCGGATGAAAGGTGGCGCCTCAAGCTCACAGCGAACAACAAAAACCTACAGAATCGCGCCGGTAGTCGCAACCCGAATGCGGACGCGCTTAGCCGCCTGCCACGGTCAGGCCGATTTGAAGAACCTCGGCCACCTGGAGATGTCCCAATGTTCGAGGCGTTACGGCGATCACTGTTTACATCCAAGGTTGTGACCACAACCACGCAAGAGGACCCATTTGTTGCACAATTCTCTTCACCGGTACAGAATGGCAACGTGCAACAATTGCAGGGAGCGGTTTCCCTCCATACCACAGAAGAGCTACGGAACTTGCTATCCATCGATGATGCATCAGCTGGAGCTAAAGAGTTGTCATACCTGCAGCAGCCCGAGAACAGGCCATGTCTTTGGTCCACCCGGCAAATCGTTGAATTGTGGCCATGAAGGTTTGTGGGCCCAGTTATCATTATTGGGCTGGCTTGCACACCGAGATCAACGCAACTGTTGGGTCATGCGAGGAGTGCTAGCACAACCAGAGCAATCAATAGAAGACTCCAGTCCCAACGTGGACAAACCGAGAACGTCATGTCAAACCTTGCATGGGGATTTTGAGGGTCCGGTGAAGCACATACCTTTTCGGTCGTTATTGCTGTCGCCAAGTGGTTTGAAGTACGACGAAAGAGCAGTTATCAGCGTGCAGCACCCTCGGTTCACCACGTTAGCATACCACGTAAAATTTGCCGGACAACGGGAAAAGCGTTTGTGCCTCCTGAGATACAAGCTTCTAGAAACGAAACAGCATTCGGCGTGTAACGTCAGCCCCTGCTTGAATTTGCAAGCGCCGCAATATGAAGGGTAACCGACGACGGCGCTCGTAAAAGAACCACACAGTTCTGCCAAATTTGTACCGGCGTGCTTTTCTATTTAGGCACCATGCACTGTTCATGAGTCGACAGTTCCCACCACCTGCTAAGGGCATAGTCGGAAGCCGAACTGCAAGACAAGCTGCACTTAGCACACCTTAAGGGCAAGACATCACACACCAGAGCTACCCAAAAGGTATCGTCTGACAGAAGGCGGAAGTCAGAGAAACAGTTCAAGTGCGGAAGATAGAGAAGAACAAACGCTAACTGTTCGCAATGTTCCCGGCGTTTCATGCATAGCTATATAGCCTCTTCACTTTATTCTTTGGCAAACTATAAAAAAGCCACCTCGTGCAATTCACGTGCAGCGCAAGCTGTGATTTCTTAATGCAACTCTGACCGCTAATCCAACTAGTTTGGGAATATCTGATGTTTCAAACGTTTTAGCATACTTATAAAGATTCTTTATCTGGTATACGGGTTACAATGTCTCTTTAAACGCCGCTAAGCTATCGCTATATTCTTGGTGCGGACGATCTGCGTGTATTCAGTGAAAGGCGGGCAATAAACGTGGTCACTATACATTGCGTCGCAAATGCAAGTTTCTAAGAGGAGGTAATTTAATACGATTATACAACATTACCCATATTTTTATTGATGTGCTGATGTTGCGCGTGGGAAAATAAACTCTCAGCAGCGCAAGTGTGCAGAGTGAAGCTCAGGTTCGAGATATTGTTTTACACCAGAGCAAGCCAAGTGGTTCTCAATTCGCGCTTTCGGAATTTTCCATGCTTAATGCAGACGCATTTTACGCGTTGCACATATTCTTAGGCGAGGGGGAAAGGAGTGTATCAGTGGCCTTCTTAGAAGGAATTTCTCCCTAGGTATAGGTGTTCATTTTCGCATAAAAACAGATCCAAACTCCCGACAAGCATTACTTTTAAATTCCGGTAGTTCCAGGCAATGTCGTGGAACCTCTGAGATTGATCCGTGGAGGAAGTTGTGGTTCTCTAAATGGTTTCGACGAATGCCCACGAAATCCCGAAAATGACGTGATGAAGAAATACACCAGACATTACACATGCTGAACGCATATAATGGAATGGACAATGCAATATTTTAATGTGAAGAAAAGACCTTTGTGCTAAACGTTTTTTGCTCGTAGCAGCATAAAGAATTGACTTCACCTCCAGAACAATTCAATAACGTCGAGCGGCGCACTTTTCGTGGTGCTGGGATCAAGGTTCTCTTGATATGCAATTTTCGAATATAGCAAGGGTAGCCAGGCCATTAATCAAAAATAAACACTGCTTTGTGAGACAATTTTTCTCCTCAGAATATTGTGTCGTGGCATGCAAAGAACTATTCCAGGTTGTACAGAGAATATATGACCACGGGATGTTTCCAGAAGTCCGAGTAGAGGCAGACCCGGTGGTCTGTGGAACAAACTTGGCTACATAGATGTACCTCCGTTGATGGCACATACTGGATCACATGCAACCCTTCTTTCATCCTGTTCGCAGGAGCTTAACGGGATTCGCTTAACAGGACTGAGTAGCGAGGAGGTGGAGCCGCCGGTGGTCTCGTGATCTCTATATGTTTGCGACTTGTACTTGTTATGTTTGCGAAAGAGCGTAACTTGTCTTCTACAACACATTTGCATCTGGTAAATGTGTGCATTTTTTTTTCGAAAGCAATGATATTGTAGGTACCTTCAATGTATGTTTACATAGCAAAGCAGTGGATTACTTTCGGGATCCTTCTTGTTCGACGCAATAAAGCGGTCCTCGGGAGGTGAGTGAGGATTCCGGGTGTGTCAAATACGCAATTCACTGCCCTTTGAACAGGCCACGAGAGGAAACCTCCACGTCAGTACTCTCCATATAAGTGCATTGTTATTGGTACCCGTTAATATCACCAGCAAGTGCTCCTTGGGATATGTTGGGTAGCGGCAAAATCTACTAAGCTTGTTAACGTTCTTTAAATGGACAAGGCTAATAACTAAAATACATTTGCAAAACTACGCCAGTGGCAAATCTAGAACAAACGCGCGGGCGAGAAGTGTCGCGGGAGTGGTAGGGCTTCCCTTGCTGGTACTTAAAAATGTTTTCGCGCTGAATATATTGGTAAGCGCGTATGTAATTTCTCAGCGTGCCACGCAATTTTTGGCGAGTTCAATTGTAAGACTAAGAAAGAAAAAATCCACGCCTATTGCGGGTTCACGAAAAGTACCAAATAGGACCGATTTCGCTGCAAATGATTGGTTCCCGAGGAACGTAGATTTGTTGAAGTGGCCCCATGGCAGAAGTTAGTGTCCTTTGCCGTTGATAAAAAAGAGTTGCCAAAGAACCTAGGATGTAAGTATGGATTCACCTGGATGACCACCTGTGTGGGTGCGGTGTGAAGCTAGGGTGCTGTTTTAAAGTATCACTGCAGAAGTGGGGGAAACACTCAGGTTGGGGCCATCCGGGCATGATATAGGCCGAACAAAAGCAAGGAGGGTAAAAGCATTCGCAGTAAGGTTGACTGCCTCCGAACTGGAGCACATGATGATTGACACAAAAAATAGGTCGAGGGGCTGCCGATCACTAAATGTAGAACGTTATAGGGCAGAGCGAAATAGCAGGCGATTCTAGTGCAACTTCCAACAGGGACAGGATAATCAACACGATTACACGACAGGTATTCCGCTTCCATATTTGTTAACCAGACTTGTAGACGGCAGCGGCCACAATGAGTAGGGAAGTACTGGCGATATTGAATTATTTCTACCAATGCAGCAATTCCTGTGGTATTTTGCACGCACAATTGTTAATCCCGCCTTTACGGGAAATTACTACAAAGTTATCAATATCTACGAATCAGTATAAACCTACTGATTATGCATTCAATCTGGCCTGTACACCAGGTCAGTAAGATGCTTTTACACACTTCTTAAAATTAGCACTGAAATTTTGTCCTCTTTCTGTGGTAAGGTCCCCTATTGCTTTAAAATTGGATCACATATCTCATGCGTTTTGTGTGACGTGCTATTGCGCAATACTAAAACTGGAGCAATACTGAATATTTCCAAACGATTGCAAAGGTTTCGCTAAGGAACGCATGCATGGCTCACTCTACATCGTCATACACAACAACCTCGAACACCTAGCCAGCCACCACATCTCCAACTCACGCGCCTTCGCGTCCTTCCCTGTAGGAAGCTACAATCTTTGAATCGGTGAAATTCTGTACATCACCATCCCATATTCTTCCTATTCCCATTTCAACCTCACATCCGAAACATCATTCGAATCCTCCCAATGCATTGCCACATCAAGCTGACTTGCCATTCAGAATGGTGACTAACGCGAGCCAACGCCCCCGCCAAACTTACCCGTTTTATCTATGCACACTATACCCTGCAAGCCACCGCTACCATCACAAACCTGACACTGTGGAGCTCTTCTTCACAAACACACGCCACAACGTCATGGCGGCTACATCCGAACTACGAAAAAAAACACGGTGGGGGAGCCATCACTCCAAGCTAGAGACCCACAATCCGAAATCGTCCTATCTGACTCTTAGCGGTCCATGAGCACTTTTATTCGCGGTGACATCTTTCCCATGGCGTTTCAAATTCTCTCCGAGAAAAGTCCATCCCACATCATGGCCATGTTTTGCCACGTCAAACGTCATGGGGCTACCTAACTAAGTGCACAGTGGTTGGGGATCACTCAAGCACAGAGCCAAACGCGTGTTATCCCCCGGATGATCCTCCGCGGTGACATTTCCCATGGCGTTTCAATTCCACCAAAAAGTCCATGCACCAGCACTTACAGCAGCCCACACAGGCCTTGTTTCTGAATTGGTGCACGTACGCGTTGGCGAACTTATGGACAGGGTTGCACTTTAACTACGCCTGAACGCGATGTTCCCACAGGCAAGAAAACCATCCTCCTGAATTATACGGATATTTGCCGCCACTACCGCCTTCAGCGCTGCCGATATCCACCCCTGCACCAGCACTTCAACACCGGAGGCAGGTAACAAGCTGCGTATCCTAGAAACACGCACCTTCCCACACTGAACACAAATGATACATTGTCAGCCACACCTGTTTAGTGTCCGTAGCTGGTTAGACTGCTGGGCACTCGACACTCCACGGTCATTCACTCTGCGACTGCCCCGCAAACAAATACGGCCCCGTCCCGTCTTCTCACCTCTGGGAGCAGATGTTGCGCGACACGGCGTACTCAGTCCAAGTCCGTGACCACATTCGCGGCGCTGTCGGTCGCGGCGGTTCTCTGGGCCTCCTACATTCCGAATACCTGATCCCGAATGATAAAATAACCTATTCCTTTATTCCCTTCCTTCTTTTCCATCGTTGGCCAGAGTGTGAATATTGTAAACTAATGGAACGACCATTTTCCAAGCCTGCTTCCCTATAGCTCACTAATTCGAACAATCTCAATCAACGCGGCGCACATTCAAGCCCCCAACACCCTCATAACATTCACTGACTTTAGTCCGGCGTAAAATGCTCTTTAGAAAGGTGTTATCCCAAAGTGGTAGTCATAATATTCACGACGAAAAAAATGGCCAAAGTCACACGCAAACAAGCCCAAGCCATCTTTATTACCGTGAAACCTACGCAGGTTGGACAAATGCAGCGTTTAAGTGTATTTTTTGCGCCTCTGCTTTTTTGCTCATTGAGATGACACAATGAGAAGGGGAATAAAAGTACACATCTTGGCTGTAAAAGTCTGGTGTCTTTGAAGCCCGGAGCGTTCTAGCTCAAGGCGTCGGAAAGGGAGTCTCTCGCAATAAGGCCAACGTAGCTTGCAATATCCTACGTACAGCCCGCAAGCATAACTCTCATTTTCACATCCAGTTTCATTGCACGGACTTTTGCGTTTAGCGGATATGTACAGAAGACAGGCAAAAAAACCTTGAGCTGTCGCACGCTGTGCTCTGGTCGTTGAATATACGTACCAGTTACGTAAGCACTGAAAACGTACCATGGATGCGCCCTACCACCCACTGGTATGTGCCGCTTTTAGCCGTAGCTGTCGACCGCTTGGTGACCGACACAGCAAAAAGGAGCCTATTGCCACTAAGCGCCATCTCAGCAGCACCCATTTACCTCTTGATATCAGCACGCATGTTCAACCCCATACTACGGGAGGATTTTTTGGAGTACTTTGGTAAACTTTATTTTTGTTGTGAATTTTTAGTTTTTATGTGCAATATTAAATTTGCTTTCATTTATGTAAGGTTATGCAAAATGTTATTTTTCTTTTCCCGCTATTGTAGAAACTAACTTTTTATGTTGTTTTGTGGCAAAAATTAGAACATATACAAATTTGTTAGTACATTTTTATTCCCGCTCGTTTAATGGGACATTGGGCACTAACAGTTAATTGCAATCATTCGAAACCTAACATGAGCGTAACGTTTGAGAAAGAAGTTTGTTGAAGGTGCTGGCCGCACTTTGTGAGTTATGCGTAATGCATCTGTTAAGTAATCGAGCCGTTTTGAACACTTCAGTTGACCTTGACTCAAAGAAGCAGCTTGTGTGTAGTCGCCAACTAGTACTAGTGCAAAAATGCTTCTATTACGGTTGACGCCAACGGCAGCTTACGCGATAGAGCGTACCCTTATAAAGCACGTTTGAGGTAAGCGTGGTCTTTTATTTCAATGGTCAAGAATATGTATGTCAAAACCAGGAAAAGAGTCCAGTGCTTTCGTCTTCTGTTCATGTTTGCAATCAGGCTTTCATATCATAATAAATGATGCTGAACAAAACTCGTAAGGGACTTCAGAATTTCGCAGCGGACACATTTTATTGTCTAAAAAAGTCCTTCCTTGCAATGCCGTGTGCGAATTGTCGTGAAGTAGATTTTCGAGGGCTTCGTCAAGGTGTGATACTCTCCAGAGATACACGGGTTATTATAAGCATTTATTAAACCGTCTCTGGAGCACCGGAAACTTATTTCTCCTCTTTGCACTGCAAAAAAAATCGTTGGCGAATGGATTTGTGTTTAGTACTAATTCCAACTGAAAAAAACGCTTTGTGTTAGCCGGGGCTGCAACTTCCACCACGCGGGGCAACGTTATGAAGCCTTGGCACGACATCCAAACCACCTCGGCCTTGTCATATCCTATGTCTAGGATGACAAGGTGGCTTTACACCAAGGGTACTAGTTAGCGAAGAATGAAACGCTAACGTTGGTACTGTTCCCGCCCTTCACGCTTATCTGATAGCCTCTGCACTTTCTTTCTTCGCACAAGTTGAAAAGAAAAAAGCACCACTCCTGCAATTCCAGCGTGCCGCGGCAAACGGTGATTTCTAGTAAATCTTAACAGCAACCACGGACCTCCTCCGCACTGAAACTCTGTTTGCAAACCCCTGGTATTATTCGGACGTTTTAACAAACTTAGGAAGCTATTATTATAGGGCTAAGGCGGTTAGCATGTCTCCCTCCACCACTCTTTCAATCACCTGATTAGAAAATGCCTTGCTGCGGATGATTTGACGTGTATTTGTGACGGTGGCAATAAACATGCCCACTATCCATTGTATCGCAAATACAAGGTTCTAGGGGGAGGTGTTTATTAAAGACAATAGAAAAATCCTATATTTTTCTGATATGCTGTTGTCGCGCGTGGTAAAGGAACTCTCAGCTCGGCATGCGTATAGAAGTAAAGCGTATAATCAGGAGATTTGTTTATATCAGAGCAGCAAATTGGCTCTTAATTCGCGCTCTCGAAATTTTTCATTTTTCATGCAGCCCTATTTTACGCTTGGCACATATTCTTAGACGAGGGGGAACGGAGTGTATCTCGGATATTCTTTCGGACGGAGAGGTGGCTATTTTCGCATGAAGACGATGCCATGTGGCTAAGTAAAACTCCCGACAGAACTTCCTATATTCCGGAAGCACCATCGAATGTAGTGGAATCTCTCATATGTATCCGTGGAAGGAGCAGTGGTCTCTTAATGCTTTCGACGACCACGCACGAAACCACGAAAATCACGCGAGGAAGAAATTCCTCTCAAACCAGACATTACACACATATTGGACAGGCTTGAAATATTTTGTTGTAAAGAACAGACATTTGCGCTATATGTTGCTTGTTCGCTGCGTCTTTGAGAATTGATTTGGGCTCAAAAACAATTGAATAACGTGCAGCGGCGCACTTTTGTGAGGTTGGGATCACGTTCACTTTCCTAAGCAATTTCCTGATAGAGCAATGATAGCCAGGCGAATATTACAATATGCACACTGATTGAGAGGCAACTCTTCACCCCAGAACATTGGGACTTGGCTAAGAGAGAACTAGTTCGAGGTTGTACATAAAATACAAATCCACAGGTATTTCCAGACCCCCGAGAAGACGCAGGTACAGTGTTGTGTAGGATAAACTTGTCTATATAGATGTACCGCGTAGTTGCCATAACCTCAGTCATTTGAAACACTTCCTTCATCCTGGTCCCAGGATCTTAACGGTATTCCCCATCCGCCCGCAGTAGCAAGAAGGTAGAACCACATCTGTTCTCGTGAGCTCAATGTGTTCGGGACTATTAGTGGTATTTTTTTGCGGAAGACCGTATTTACCTTCGGCAACACGTTTTTTGTAGCCACATTTATGCCTCTTTTTCTAAAGCAATCACTATTGGTGCGTTCTATGTGTAATTACTATGCAAAACGCTTGCTTATTCACGCTTTATTTCTAGTTCAATGCACGAAAGCGGTTAACCGGATAAGAGTAAGGCTTCCGTGTTTGTTAAATATGCAATTCACTGCTCTTTGAACAGCCCACGACACGAAACCTCAACATCAGTTCTCTCCATATCAGTGTACGGTATTGGCACCCGTTGATATCAGCTGCAAGTGCTCCTTGGGGAGATAGTGGGTACAGCTGAAATCTGGTAAGCTTTTTAAGTTCTTGAATAAACAAGGCCAACAACTAAAACACATTGGCAAACCACTCCCAGCGCCAACAAGAACAAAGGCATGGGCGAGATGTGTCGACGGAGTGGTAGGGCTTAGCCGGTGGTACGTAAAGACGTTTCCGCAGTGTATATCACGGTAAGCACGTATGTAACTTCGCTGCGCGTCGCACAATTTATGTCGACTGCAATTTCAACGCTTCTAAGGAACAATTCTACGCCAACGACTTCTTCACGAAAATCACCAAGTAGGACCGTTTTGCTGCCAATGATTGGTTCCCGAGGAACGTATATTTGTTGAAGTGGTCTTTCTCCCGGCAGAACCTAGAGTCCATTCGCCATTGGGGAAAGTCAGAAGTAGCTCATTGCACCTTGGATTTACCGCCTCGCATGGTATTCGCCTAGATGACTATTATTAGGGGCGGTTTAAAGCTGGTGTACGGTGTTAGGACATCACTGTAGAAATTGGGCAAAGACCAAGTCAGGACTACCTGGGTATCAGGTGTGCAGAAGAGGAACTCGTCACGGTAGTAAACGCATTCACAGTAAGATACTGCTACAAACTGGAGCACATGTTGATTGACAGAAAAGGTGGATCAAGGAGCTATCGATCCCAAATTTAGAACGTATCAGGTAGAGGAAATAGCAGGGATACTTATGAACTCCAGAAGTAACAGGAAGGTCAATCACAACAAGACAGGCAGTTCGCTTCCACTTTTGTTCAACCAGACTCGTAGATGGCAGAGGAAACCATGAATTTGTAGGCAAGTACAGTCTGATATTGATCAAATTTTTCCAAAGCAGCAATTCTCCTGGTATTTTCCAGCCGCAATGCTTTACAGTGCATTTCCACAAAAGTGCGAAAAATTTGTTAGGAATTCAGTCGGTATAAACTGAACGATGGAGAATTAAAGCATGGCCTCTTACACCAGGCGGTAAGGGGCTGGCTCTTACACAACTTCTTAAAATGAGAACTGATTTGGCCTCTCATGGTTGAAACGTCCTGTATTGCTTTACATGAGGATACGTTTATCTACTGCTCTTTGTGCAGACGTGGTATTTGGCAATAAATAAAACTGGAGCTAACTTTATGGCCGAAAGGAATTTGAAAAGTTTCGCTATTTAATCATCGCAGTGGCTTACTCGACCTCAGTATACACCACACCCTATGCGAAACCGTAGACACCACCCACATCTGCAAAGTCACACGCCTCTCATCCTCCCCTACATGACACTGCATTCTTAACTCGAAGCACTACTCCACGTCACCATCCCAACCCTCCCTATCCCCATTTCGCCTCACATCCTAAACATCATCCGAATTCGTCCAATGCATTGCCACATCAACCCGGACGTTTGCCATGCAGCGGAAATGGTAACTAACGCGAGCCAACGCCCACGCGATACTGTATCCGCCGTCCCTATTCACACTGTACCCTCAAGCCAATCCCTACCTTCACAACCCTCCTTTCTGTTGTTGCACACACTACCAAATGTGGCGCTACCAAAAGCTACCAGTCTTTAAAAAAATCACGGCTTTTGGAGGCAGCCACGCTAACACAGCGCCCCACCACCGAATTTGTCCTAACTCTCAGCAGGCCGTTCACCTCTCATGTTGCTTAACCTTTTCTATTGCATTTCGAATTCTCCGCGAAAATATTCCATCTCCATCGTGACCTTGTTGTCAGCACCAGCCTACACAGGCCAAAGGCGTTAATGCTTAAATGGAGCACGTTTTTCGCAAATTTCCCGGGTTGCCACTGACTACGCCTACCCGCGATGTCCATCGGATGCGAACTCCCTCCTGCATTACAGAGTGCCCAGCACTACCGGCTTGCGCGCTTCCCATACCCACCCCTTCACCCAAACCTCGACCCCGAGGCGGGCCCTACATTCAGCGTGTTACAAAACGCACCCGTCCCTTACACCGTCAACCACACGTGCTTTACTGCAATCCTACCTGATTACACTTCTGGGCACTCCACACTTACTATGATTCGTTCTGCGACGGAACCTTGCGTAACTGTTGCCGGTTGATTTCTTAAAATGGCGCCTGAAGCTATAGTGGCGCGACCACATTCCCGGCGACCATCCTGGCGTTTCAGGCTACTACATTCCGAATACGTGGAAGAAAAAAATAACGTATTTTTTTCTTCTTCCTTCCATTCGAGTCGTTCTCCAGAGTTTGCACATTGTGAACCGCCTCGCACGCCCATTTAATTTCGCAAAATTCAAGGTTGTTTGAATAATTCAGAAACATGAACACCGGGGCGCACATTTAAACCACAGCCATAAAATCACTGTCTTTATCCGTGATTTGTTGTTTTCTATTTGCGTAAGTTAAAATGTTCAGATCTTAAAACCGGCCAATGTTGACAAGTAAATCCCTGGCCATACACCGGAAACCTACAGAGGTGCGGGAAGACGTGTAAGGTATCCTAGATTTAGCTGTGACTATAAAGACTATGTCGGCGGGGGAAGGGGCGTAGGAAGTACACATCTTGGCTGTTAAAGTCCGGCGTGGCTGTAAAGGCCCGAGCATTCTAGAGCAAGGACATCGGAAAACGAGTGTCTCGCAATAAGGCTAACAGTAGCTTGCATTGTCACACGTACAGCACTGGAAGCACTACCGCTAATTTTCACATCCAGTTTTATTGGCCGGACGTTTGTGTTTAGCAAGAAAGACTACAGGCGAGAAAAACCGTGAGCTCTCGCACGCTGTGCTCTGGTCATTGAATATACGTACTGGCTACGTAAGGACAGAGCAGCTATCGTGAATGCGCCCTACCACTCACTAGTATATGTCACTTTCGGCCGTAGCTGTCGACCATGTGAACATCGACACAGCAAAAACGAGCCCATTGCCACTAACCTTCCTGTACAGCAGCACCCGTTTACCGGTTAAAATGCCTACGCATGTTCAAACCCAAACTACATGGCCCCTTTTTGAAGTAATGGGTTAAATGTATCATCGTTGTGATCTTTTACTTTTTACGTGCAATAATTAATCTGCTTTCAGTAATATGAAATTAGGCTGCACGTTGTTACGTGTTGGTGTTATCGTAAGAACTAAATATTTGCTTTGTTGCGTCGGCGAAAATAAGAGCTTATACAAATTTGTGATTAGTTTTTACCCACACATTTTTTATGGAGCGTTGGTTACTTGCGTTCAGTTCTGACAATCCCCTGTTACAACCACGCTAAACAATTCGCAATGGAATATATAAATTTGCGGAAGTCTGTGCCGGTACTTTGTGAGTTTTGGCTATTGGATGTGTTCATGCCTACATAGCCATTGAAAACACTTCAGATGACCTTTACGCAATGAAGCTGCTTGTGTGTAGTCGACATCTATACTACTTCAAAAATACTTCTATTGTGGTTGAACGCCAACGGGTACATTAGGCGACATTGCGCACCCTTTTAAGACAATGTTTGGAGGTAAGAGTGTACTTTTATAAATGGTAAAGAACATCTATGTGAAATCAGAAAACAAAACGGTGCTTTTTATTTTTGATTCTTTTTGCATCAGGCTTTCATCCCATAATTAAATTTTGCTGAACCACACGCGGTAGGGCCTTCATAATTTTGCAGCGGGCATATTTTATTGTCTAAAAACAGTCCTTCCCTGCAATGCGCTTGCGTATTGTCGCGAAGTAGATTTTCAAGGGCTTGGTCAGCGTATGCTACTCTCGATAGATACACGGGTTAATTAAAGGTGTTTATTAAACCATCTTTGTTCTACCGCACCTTACTTCTGCTCTTGCACTGCAAAAATGTCGTTTCCGGAATGGTTTTAGAATCAGTACTAATTCCAACTGTAACACAGGTTGGTGTATAGCCGGGGCTGCAACCTCCGCCCCATTGGGCAACTTTATGAAGCCCGTGGCACGACATCCAAACCGCCTCGCCTTGTCACTTCCTATCTGTAGCTTGACGAGGTTGCTTTACATCAAGTGGCAGAAGTTAGAGAGGAACAAACGCTAACGGTTGATATTGTTCCCGGCCTTCATGCTTAGCTAGATAGCCTCTGCACTGTCTTTCTTTGCACAAGTTAAAAAAAAAAGCCCCCATTCCGGCAATTCGCGTGTAGCGCAAGCAGTGATTTTTAATGCACAACGGACCTCCGCATTCAACTGGTTTGCAAACCCCTGGTGTTTCGAAACTTTTATTATACTTATGAAGCTTTTTTCATAGGCTATATTGGTTAAAATTGTGCTGTCAGCGCCCCTAAATCACCCGTAGAAATGCCTTGCTGCGGACGATTTTGCGTGTTTTTGTGAACGTGGCAATAAATTTGCTGACTACCGATTGCATCGCAAATACAATGTTCTAGGGGGAGGTATTCTATAAAGACACTAAAACCTTCCTGTATTTGTATTCATCTGCTGATGTAGCGCATGGGGCAATGAACTTTCAGCATCGCAAATGTGCAGAAGTGAAGTCTACATTCAAGTTATTTGTTTTACAGCAGAGCAGCTAATTGGTTCCCAATTCGCCCTTACGGAATTTTCCATTCTTTTATAGAGACACATTCTGCGAGTGGCACCTATTCGTACGCTAGGAAGACGCAGTGTATCCGCCGCATACCTTTCGGATGGAGTTTCTTCCTGGGGGGGAGGAGGCGGGGAGTCGTCTATTTTCGCATGAAACAGATTCCATTTGTCTAAGAAAAACTCCCGACAACATAACTTCCTAAATTGCGGTAGTACCATCTAATGTCGTGGAACCTCTGAGATTGATCCGCAGATGAAGATGTGGTTTCTAAAAATGCTTTCGACGAACCCCCACGAAACCCTGAAAAGGATGTGAGGTAGAAATACCTCTCAAATCACACATTACACATGCTGAATTAATATACTGGAGAGGCGGAAATATTTTATTGTGAAGAAAAGACCTTTTTGCTAAACGTTTTAAAGTAAAGCTTTTTACCTGAACCCCAACGTGTTCTTTCGCGACCGTTGGTGGCATCAGAAAAGGCCCGCAAACAAATAAAAGAATACTGCACCGCCAGGAATCAAACCTAGAAATCAAACCTAGAGCCCGTTGTCTTACCGATTTAGCTACGACCCCTTGCGGAGACGGGGAAGGCAAACAGGGACCTCACCAAGCAAATCTACGGATTTAACCCATTCATTCTCGCTAAATGCCACGCGAAAACGATTCAAGTCCGCGAACCCATGGCATATCACTTCTAGTACGCCAACGGGCCTGTGGCTTCCAGTGTTCACGTAAAAAACCTCAGCTCCTTGTCATCCGCCCTCACGCTAAACGACATATCAAGGAACACATTCAAATACTCCTTGATGGCCAGGCCATCACTCCAAGCTCCAGCATCAAGTTCCTGGACCTCTATTTTCTGGTCAACATCAAGAGTGAGTTATCCTTGCAGCGCCTTACACACAGCATGAATAAATCATACACATCATCAGGCGAGTTGCAACCAAGAAGCGAGGCCTCAAGAAATCTAATACCTTTTGATTGGTTCAAGATTTTTACGTCTCGAGAATCACTTACGTCATCCTCCTGTCTTCTTCCCGGCAAGGAGGACATAAAGATGCATTATATAATGATTAGAAAGGCGGTTGAGCAAGCCATTGGTCTTCAGAGACTCGTCTTACCACGGGACTCTACAACACGGTGTAAGAACTGATAGAGGGCCATCTTTCTATCCAGGAGCTCCGAATGAGCAGTACTGCGGCGGGTCGCCGCATCTTTCACCGGATTGTCCGGGCAGCAGAGAATGTCACTCCGCTTGATGTAATCTTGGACTTTTGGCGACAAGAAATAATGATACTCCCTTTGCTTAGAAATATGAACCCCTCAGACAAAACGGGGCGCCGACAAGCACGGGCTCAAGTTATCATGAAGTTACCTACACGGGATCATGAAGTTATCTGCACAGACGCCTTCCAACATCGAGGGCAGCTGTACGCCATCATCGCGGCTACCTCCAGAACCCACCTGCTTGCTTGTGCCTCACTCAAGACCGAAGAAATGGAGGCAGCAGAAGAGACAGCCATCGCCTTGGCTCTCACTGAACCAGAGGTTCGTAAGGTAGACACCAATTTCCAACAAGCCTACAGTAATTACTTGTCGGGTTTGGTCTCCCGACCTGCTCGGCGTCTGCCTAAAAAACACTCCCCTAATGGTTCCATTCAGCTCATCTGGACAGTCGCTCACGCTTCCATGCAGGGCAACGAATACGCCCACCAACACTGCACTTTTACCCCCGTGCTATGGAGCTGCACGAGGACAGTCACCCGCTTCTCTCGTTCAGGGAAGTAAGCCAGCGTTATTGCCTTCTGAGACAGATCCTACCTTCACCTTACCCTGACCTTTACATAGAACAACAAACTACCCTACTTCTCATACAGTCCGGCTCCTTCAAACACCTGACGCGTCTTCACTTAATGCACCCGAATCACTACGATGCTGAATATAAATTTTGTTCAAGTGTAGGAACACTCTGCCACATAATCGGGTTGTGTGACTTTAGCCTTGAGCACCATCCTCTCTTCCCGACAACTACCCAACAATAGCCATGGGAGATGCTGCTGCCCAGCCCCTCTCTGCCCACCCAGCTTCAGCTGGTTGACAAAGCACAGGTGGTGAGGACTGAATATAGGCTGCAGTGAAAAAGGAAGCAATCCCAAGGACCGCGCTCTGAGCCGTTTAGAAATCTGAATCGACGTATTTCCAGTATTTCCCCCTGCTCCTCCTCCTCTTTCGGCACCTCCTTCGTCTCTGCCGCCGATCTCGTCACCTCCCCTCCGTCCGCGGCGGCAGAGACTGATATGTAAGATCGTCTAACACCGGGTTTGAGCTTCCCTTAATTTCTAGAAAAAAAGAGTTTCCACTCATGTGCTACACCAATAGGAGTCCACCAACCACCTCTCATGCATCATGCAATAATTTAACCTTACCAAGAATATCTCTGAATTAATAGAGGTTGTGGTAAATGCATATCACTTCTTTCTGGTTTCACTATTTGTAGAGCGACGTGAGTGAATTATGTTACGTCGCATTGGTAATCGTTGCGGGTGCCGTTTACCGCTTTGTTTTCCAAACAAATTCACAGAGTGGATTGGCGCTAACTTTTTTTTGCTCGTTGCAGAATCAAGAATTGATTTGGGCTCCTGAACAATTCAATAACCTCAAGCAGCGCTCATTTGTGGCGCTGGGATAGTTTTCTTTGATATAAAATTTTCGAATACAGCAAGGATAGCCAGGCGATTATTACAATATAAACACCGTTGTGAGACAACGTTTCACCCCAGAACATTGGGTCTTGGCAACGGGAGAACTATTTCCAGGTTGTACACAAAATATATGTCGACTGGTGTTTCCAGAACACCAAGCAGAGGCAGACTCGGAGGTGTGCGGGACACACTTGACTAGATAAAAGATAGATGAACCGGCGTTGGTGCTATATACTGGATCCCTTGCAACCCTCCTTTCATCCGGTTCGCAGGAGCTTAATAGGCTTCGTTGCCCGCCCTCAGTAGCCAGGAGGAGGAGCCGCCTGTGTTCTCGTTAGCTCCGTGTGTTCGCGACTGGTACTTTTGTTTCTTGCGAAAGACCGTAACTTATCATCTGCAACCTGTTTTCTACTGTGAAATGTATACATTTTTTCGAAAGCAATGATTGTTTGGTACTTTCTATGTGTGTTTGCTATGCAAAGCAGTTGAATTTTATGCGGATCCTTCAAGTTCAGTGCAATAAAGCGGTCCACGTGAGGTTAGTGAGGATTCCGGATTTGTGAAATACGCAATTCACTGGCATTTAAACAGCCCACGACAGGATACCTTCGCGTTAGTTCTCTCCGTATCAGTGCATGGTATTTGTACCTATTGACATCCCCAGCAAGCTCTCCGTGGGAGATGTTGGGTAACGCCGAAACCTGCTAAGCTTGGTAAGGTCTTTAATGAACAGGGCTAACAACTAAAATTATTTGCCAAACCATGGCAGTGGCAACTATCGAACAAACGCACGGGCAAGAGTCGTCACACTAGTGGTAGGCTTCACTAGTGGTACTTAAAAATCTTTCCGCGCCTAGTATAGCGATAAGCACGTATGTAATTATTGAGCGTGTCAAACAATTAATCGCGAGTGCAATTCTAAGACTAAAAAGGACCAATTCAACACCAATGAGGGGTTCACGAAATGTAGCAAATAAGATCGAGTCGCTGCCAATGGTTTGTTAAGGAATGTATATTTGTTGAAGTGGCTTCACCGTAGCAGCTAGAGTTCTTTACCGTTTACAAAAAGTCAGAAGTTGCCAATGCCCCTAGGATGTCAGTATGGGATTGACCTAGATGGCCACCAGTGAGGGCGGTGTGAAGCTAGTGTACTGTGTTAAAGCACCACTGCAGAAGTTGGGCAATGGCCGTGTTGGGGCCATCTTTGCATCATATATGCTGAACAATAACACTTAGGGTAAAAGCATTCACAGTAAGGATGACTGCCTCCGAAATTGAGCACATGTTGATTGACAGAAAAGGTGGGTCGAGGGGCTGGCGATCACCAAAGTTGAACGTGTCAGGCAGAGCAGGCGTGCAGCAGGGATTCTCATCAACTCCAACAGGGACAGGTAATCAACATGATTACTCGACAGGCATTCCACTTCCATGTCTGTTACCCATATTTGTAGACGGCAGCGGCCACAGTGTGTAGGGAAGTACTGTATGATATTATTTATTTCTACCTGCCCGGCAATTTCCTTGCTATTTTGCCAGTGCAACGGTCAATCGCGCCTTCACGTAAAATTGCAATAAACGTTTCCAATCTAGAATCGGCATAGACGGAACGATGCTGCATTACAGCTGTCTACTTACACCAGCCACTAAGATGCTTTTACACAACTTCATAATATTAGCTTCGAAATTTTGGCCTCTTTCGGTGGTAAGGTCCCAGATCACTTTAAAATAGGATACGCATATCTTCTGCTTTTTGTGCGACGTGCTGTTGCGCCATAATTTGAAAGGATTTGAAAGGTTTTGCTAAGGAACGCATGCATGGCTTACTCTACCTCGGCAATCCCAACAATACACGCAAACACTAAGCCACCCACCACATCTCCAACTAACGCAACGCGCGTCCCTCACTACAGAAAACTGCAATATTTGAATCTGTAAACATCCGCCACCTCACCATCCCAATCCTCCCAATCCTCATTGTACATCACAACAGAAAAATCATCGGAATCCGCGCAATGCATTGCCAAATCAACACGACTTGCCATGCACAATGGGGACTAACGCCAGCCAACGTCCACGCCACACTATAGCCATCTTCGCCTTGCACACTGTACCCTGAAGCGACCCCCTACCCTCACAAAACCTGCACAGTTTGTAGCTGTTCCTGACAAGCACACACTTCCAAACGTCACGATGGCTACAATCCTAACTACTAAAAAACACGGTGGAGGAGCCAGTCACCCCAAACTAGAACCCCACCCACGAATTCGTCCTATCTGAATCTCAGCCGGCCATGGGCAATTTCATTTGTGGTTACATCTTTCCTATGGCCTTGCAAATTCTCTCCGAAAATACTCCATCCCACTTCGGGGCCATGTTTTGGACAGCAGCCCAGACAGGCCGAGAAGTTATTGAATTGGTGCACGTAAGTGTTCGCGAAATTAAAGACTGGGTCGCAATTTTCACTACGCCTACATGCGATGCCGCTACCGGCAAGAAAACCTTACTACTGAATTACAGGGATATTTCCCGCCACTACCGCCTTCTCCGCTGCCGATACCCACCCCTTTATCAACACCTCAACACCGGAGGCAGGTAACAAGCGGCGTATGCTAGAAACACGCACCTTCCCACACCGAACACAACCGATACACAGTCAGCCACACCTCTTTACTGCCCGTACTTGCTTAGACTGCTGGGCACTCAACACTCAGTGCCATTCACTCTGCGACTGCTCCGCAATCACATACGGCCCCGTCCCCTCTCCAGACCTCTGGGAGCCGATGATGCGCGACCCTGGGGAGTCAGTGAAATCGTGACCCGTTCCCCTGCCCTGACGGTCGCGGTGGTCTCTGGGCCTCCTAGATTCCGAATAGCTCATCCCGAATAATAAAATAACCTATTTCTTCCTTCCTTCCTTCTTTTCAAGACTTTCACCCGAGTTTGAACATTGTAAAATAATGAATAGACCAATTTTCAAGCCAGCTTCCCCGTATAGCTGAATAATTCAGTCACCTAATCACCGCGGCGCAAATTCAAAGCCCCCAGCACCCTCATAACATTCACTGACTTTACTCCGGCATGAAATGGTCTTTAATAAAGTTGTTATCTTAAAGTGGTAGTTATATTATTCACAAAGGAAAACTGGGCAGTCACCGGCAAACAAGCCCAAGCCATATCCACAAACGTGAAACCTACGCAGTGAGACGAATGCAGCGTTTGAGTGTATTCTTGGCCGCTCTGCGTTTTTGCTCACTGAGATGACCCCATGGGACCGGCGGTTAGAAGTACACATCTTCTGTAAATTACTGGTGTCTTTGAAGCCCGAAGCCTTCTAGTGCAATGCGTGGGAAAATTAGTGTCTCGCAATAAGGCCAACGTAGCTTGCGATATCCTACGTACAGCCATGCAAGCACTAACGCCCATTTTGATTGATTGATTGTGGGGGTTTAACGCGCCGACGCAACGCAGGCGATGAGGTGCGCCGTAGTGGAGGGCTCCGGATTAATTTTGACCACCTGGGGATCTTTATCGTGCGCCGAAATCTCGTACACACGGGCGTTTTTGCTTTTCGCCTCCATCAGAAAAGCGGCCGCCGCGGCCGGGAATCGAACCCGCGACCTCGTGCTCAGCAGCGCAACGCCTTAGCCACTGAGCCACCGCGGCGGGTACTAACGCCCATTTTCACATCCACTTTCATTGGATGGACGTTTGTGTTTAGCGGACATTTACTCACAACGGCGAGAAAAACAGTGAGCTGTCGTACTCTGTGCTCTGGTTGTTGAATATACGCACTGTACTGGTTAGGTAAGCACAGAACAGCTACCATGGATGCGCCCTACCACCCACTGGAATATGCCACTTTCAGCCTTAGCTGTCGACCGCTTGGTGACCGACGCAGCAAAAAATTCCCCCGCATTTCCCCGAAGGGGAGTATGAGGAAGTGCGAAGCACGGGGTGATGCTATGAGGGGGAGTTTGTTGAAGTTTGGTGGCATTTTGCCCGTTAGTTACATTAACACCCCCTCGTGATCACGTTCGGCTTAACACGCCTCGTTTGTCCCTCTGCGGAAATCTTGGTGAATTAACGTGTATGTTCGAGAGGAGGAGCGCACCGCACCACAGCGCACCGCAGCTGCGAAGCGCCGACCGGAGTGAAGGGAGAGGAGGCGCAGTCACGTGATAGAATGCAGAACTAGCGGGTTTGTAGTATCACGTGTACACCACGCAGTTATCAAGCCGCTATAACGCCGCTGAGTCGCCAACGCACGCCGCTGACGACGTAGTTTGAATGCGTTAAAGATATAAGGCGCGTTACTAACACTGATGTCAACGTCGCGTCCGTGGCTTAGTCGGTAGAGCGTCGCGCTGCGGCCGCAAAGTCCGCAGATCGAAACCTGGCTCCGGATGATGTTTTTTTTTATAAAGTGTAGTGGCCTGGCTGGCGCGCCGAGAGAGGGTGTTGCGAGCTGGAGAGTAGTAAAGGGGCTTTAGGAGAGTACGCGTGGGGGGAGAGGAGGCGCTATGCGAGCACGACGATTCAGGCTCGCTTAAGAAGTGCATTCGCACTTATTCCTGGCCAATCTCCCACGTGGGTATGTGCCATGTCAGTGGCCAGGCAGGGCGCGCCCATCTCCCCCCGTTGCTAGGAAGACGAAGAGCGCGCGCACCCGCAGCTGTTGCTATGCGGACGGCGGAAGGTTCGGGGTCGCTTATAAAGTGCATTCGCACTTAAAAGTAGCCTATTGCAACAACACCTTCCATTGAAGCTGCACCCATTTATCGCTTCATATCCGCGCGAATGTTCAAACCGAAACTTTAATGCGACATAGTTACGTAAAGTGGTAAATTTTATTGTCAATGTAACATTTTTTTAATGTTAAAGTATTTTTTTTAATAAAACTATATGCAAAATGTAAATTCCCTTGCCGTCAAATTAATAAAGTTAAATATTTTTGCTTTGTTGTAACGAAAAATAAGAATTTATACAAACTTATCAGTATTTTTATTTTCCTCTCGTTTTATAGAGCCTTGGCCACCAACCTCTCCGTAAACTATCAATTCAGGCAAAGCTAAAGTTTTAGTTGTAGAATTAATTAGCAGAAGTTGCCGGCGCTAATTGAGTTATGTCTAATGGATCTCTTCAATTCCATAGACCCGCTGAGAACGCTTCTGTTAACTTTGACTCAAAGAAGCAGCTTGTGTGTATTGGCTACTGTAAAAACGCTTCTATTGCGGCTGACCACCAAAGGCATAAGCTGTGGAGCCCACCGTCACAAAGCAACTTTTGGAGGTAAGGGTGATCTTTTAATAAATGGTCACGAATATTTTTGTGAAATCAGGAAAGATGCCAGTGCTTTCGTCTTTCGCTCTTGCTGCATCAGGCTTTCGTCTCATAATTAATTAGCGCTGAACAAAACGCGCCAGGGCCTTCATATATTTTAGCGGGCACATTTTAATGCCTATAAACAGTTCTTTTTTGCGATGCGTGGGACTATTGTCTCGAAGTACGTTTTCGCGAGCTTCGTCAACGTATGCAACTCTCTAGACATACATGAGTTAGTTAAAAGGTATTTGTTAAACCGTCTTTGGAGCACCGCACCCTAATTCTGCTCTTGCACTGCAAAAATGTCGTTGCCGGAATTTATTTGTGTTCAGTACTAATTCCAACTAAAAACCCCGCACAGGGCACCTTGAGAATTCATGGTGACGGTACTGGCGATACCGCGGACCCCGAGCCTCCTAACATAAACTGTGACCTACCGTGGTGATGTGTTTTCAAGGTGAAGGGTAGAAACCTCTAACGGTGGCCGTCGGAGCCTTGGTCAAGCTCCGGCCGATGGGCTCCCTGACTGTCTACCAGGAAGGGAGCTTTTATACATACTGTATGATATTTTCTCAAACCCCCCTCCATTGATCGTCCTCCCAAAAGAGGCCGCACCGAAGTACTTGCTAGAGAGATGGCAGAACATTTCTATAAACATCTTGTAGTTCATTCCACAGGGGACACCCCTGTTGGCAAGAAGTCAGTCACTCTTTTGGCCAAATGCATTGAGTCTGTTGTCGGCTCAGACTATGATGCTAAGAAGCTTTCATCCGGTGACCTACTTGTTCAAGTAAAAAGAAAAAAATCAAAGCGAAAACCTCCTGAAACAGACCACGTTGGCTGACCTGGCTGTTACTGTGACTCCACATAGAACTCTCAACTCCTGTCAAGGTGTAATCTCAGAAAAAGAATTACAGTCTGAGACAGAGGTGGAACTTCTTCAGGCGCTTCAACCTCAAGGAGTAACTTCTGTCAAACGAATTGTAATCCGTAGAGCAAATGAAGAAATCCCAACAAAGCACCTTGTCCTAACATTTGATTTCACAACCCCACCCGAAAAGGTCAAAGTGGGCTTCCTAAGCTGCAATGTACGACCATATGTCCCTAATCCCAGGCGATGCTTTAAATGCCAACGATACGGCCATGGAACTCTATCATGTCGAGGAAAGCTGACTTGTCCAAAATGTTCAGAGTCTGACCATTCATCGGATGACTGTCCAAACAGCACAGTGAAGTGCCCGAATTGCAGTGGCCCCCACGCTGCTTATTCGCGAACCTGCCCAAAATTCAAAGCAGAAAAAGAAATTCTACAAATCAAAGTAACAGACAACATCACCTTTGCTGAGGCACGCCAAAAGCACAAGCTGCTTTCGGCCACATCTTATGCAGACGCTGCCCGCCGGGGGCTGGGCCGGCGTTTGGTCAGCGGAGCGACACAGTGCAGCCTTGCTGCTGGTGTGTTGCTGTCCCAGCCCCCAGCAGAGCAGCCACCTGCTGCCTCTACAACACCTGTAGAGGCTGCAAGGAGGGTAAAGGAGGGTAAAAGCATTCGCAGTAAGGTTGACTGCCTCCGAACTGGAGCACAGGATGATTGACAGAAAAAAATAGGTCCAGGGGCTGCCGATCACTAATGTAGAACGTATAGGGCAGAGCGAATAGCAGCGATTCTCGTGAACTTCAACAGAGACAGGATAATCAACACGATTACACGACAGGTATTCCGCTTCCATATTTGTTAACCAGACTTGTAGACAGCAGCGGCCACAATGAGTAGGGAAGTACTGTTCGATATTGATTTATTTCTACCAATGCAGCAATTCCTGTGGTATTTTGCACGCACAATTGTTAATCCCGCCTTTACGGGAAATTACTACAAAGTTATCAAATCTAGAATCCGTATTTACCGAATGATTATGCATTCAATATGGCCTGTACACCAGGTAGTAAGATGCTTTCACACAACTTCTTAAAATTAGCACTGAAATTTTGCCCTCTTTCTGTGGTAAGGTCCCCTATTGCTTTAAAATTGGATACACATATCTCATGCGTTTTGTGTGGCGTGCTATTGCGCAATAACTAAAACTGGAGCATAACTGAATTTTCCAAACGATTGCAAAGGTTTCGCTAAGGAACGCATGCATGGCTCACTCTACGTCGGCATACACAACACACGCGAACACCTAGCCAGCCAACACATCTCCAACTCGCGCGCCTCGGGTCCTTCCCTGTAGGAAGCTACAATCTTTGAATCGATAAAAATTCTCTACCTCACCATCCCAATTCTTCCTGTTCCCATTTCACCTCACATCCGAAACATCATCCGAATCCTCCCAATGCATTGCCACATCAAGCCGACTTGCCATTCAGAATGATGAGTAACGGGAGCCAACGCCCCCGCCAAACTATACCCGTTTTATTTATGCACACTGTACCCTCAAGCCACCGCTACCATCACAAACCTGCCCACTGTGTAGCTCTTCTTCACGAACACACGCCACAAACGTCATGGCGGCTACCATCCTAACTACGAAAAAAAAACACGGTGGAGGAGCCATCACTCCAAGCTAGAGCCCTACAATCCGAAATCGTCCTATCTGACTCTTAGCGGTCCATGAGCACTTTTATTCGCGGTGACATCTTTCCCGTGGCGTTTCAAATTCTCTCCGAAAAAAAGTCCATCCCATATCATGGCCATGTTTTGGGCAGCAGCCCACACAGGCCTAGACGTTTCTGAATTGGTGCACGTACGCGTTGGCGAACTTATGGACATGGTTGCACTTTAACTACGCCTGAACGCGATGTTCCCACAGGCAAGAAAACCATCCTCCTGAATTATACGGATATTTGCCGCCACTACCGCTTTCGGCGCTGCCGATATCCACCCCTGCACCAGCACTTCAACACCGGAGGCCGGTAACAAGCTGCGTATCCTAGAAACACGCACCTTCCCACACTGAACACTGTGAAAAACGTCCAGGGAGGCAAGGCAGGAGGCCGTTGTCGATAGAAAGCAGATATATTTACACTATGTACAGAGAACCGGTCTATAAAGCGTCCATCTTGTAGCCGCGCCTGGTCGTCTTCGTCTTCATCGCCTATGGGTCTGTTGCGCGCTCTGCTTGCGTCCGCCTCATCGTCGTCGAAAGTTCCAACAAACACAAATGATACATTGTCAGCCACACCTGTTTAGTGTCCGTACCTGGTTAGACTGCTGGGCACTCGACACTCACTGTCATTCACTCTGCGACTGCCCTGCAAACAAATACGGCCCCGTCCCGTCTTCTCACCTCTGGGAGAAGATGTCGCGCGACACGGCGTACTCAGTCCAAGTCATGACCACATTCGCGGCGCTGTCGGTCGCGGCGGTTCTCTGGGCCTCCTACATTCCGAATACCTGAACCCGAATGATAAAATAACCTATTCCTTTCTTCTTTCCTTCTTTTCCATCGTTGGCCAGAGTGTGAATATTGTAAACTAATGGAACGACCAGTTTTCAAGCCTGCTTCCCCGTATAGCTCACTAATTCGAACATCTCATCAACGCGGCGCACATTCAAAGCCCCCAACACCCTCATAACATTCACTGACTTTAGACCGGCGTAAAATCCTCTTTAGAAGGGTGTTATCCCAAAGTGGTAGTCTTAATATTCACGACGAAAAAATGGCCAAAGTCACACGCAAACAAGCCCAAGCCATCTTTATTAACGTGAAACCTACGAAGGTTGGACAAATGCAGCGTTTAAGTGTATTTTTTGCGCGTCTGCTTTTTTGCTCATTGAGATGACACAATGAGAAGGGGAATAAAAGTACACATCTTGGCTGTGAAAAGTGTGGTGTCTTTGAAGCCCGGAGCGTTCTAGCTCAAGGCGTCGGAAAGGGAGTGTCTCGCAATAAGGCCAACGTAGCTTGCAATATCCTACGTACAGCCCGCAAACACTAACGCTCATCTTCACATCCAGTTTTATTGCACGAACTTTTGCGTCTAGCGGATATTTACAGAAGACAGGCAAAAAAACCTTGACCTCTCGCACGCTGTGCTCTGGTCGTTGATTATACGTACCAGTTACGTAAGCACTGAAAACGTACCATGGATGCGCCCTACCACCCACTGGTATGTGCCGCTTTTAGTCGTAGCTGTCGACCGCTTGGTGACCGACACAGCAAAAAGGAGCCTATTGCCCTAAGCGCCATCTCAGCAGCACCCATTTACCTCTTGATATCAGCACGCATGTTCAAACCCATACTACGTGAGGACTTTTTGAAGTACTTTGGTAAACTTTATTTTTGTTGTGAAGTTTTAGTTTTTATGCGCAATATTAAATTTGCTTTCATTTATGTAAGTTTATGCAAAATGTTACTTTTCTTTTCCCGCTATTGTAGAAACTAACTTTTTATGTTGTTTTGTGGCAAAAATAAGAACATATACAAATTTGTTAGTACTTTTTATTCCCGCTCGTTTAATGGGACATTGGGCACTAACAGTTAATTGCAATCATTCGAAACCTAACATGAGCGTAACGTTTGAGAAAGAAGTTTGTTGAAGGTGCTGGCCGCACTTTGTGAGTTATGCGTAATGCATCTGTTAAGTAATCGAGCCGTTTTGAACACTTCAGTTGACCTTGACTCAAAGAAGCAGCTTGTGTGTAGTCGCCAACTATACTAGTGCAAAAATGCTTCTATTACGGTTGGACGGCAACGGGCAGCTTACGCGATAGAGCGTACCCTTATAAAGCAGCGTTTGGAGGTAAGCGTGGTCTTTTATTCAATGGTCAAGAATATTTATGTAAAACCAGGAAAGAGTCCAGTGCTTTCGTCTTCTGTTCTTGTTGCATCAGGCTTTCATATCATAATTAAATGATGCTGAACAAAACTCGTAAGGGACTTCGGAATTTCGTAGCGGACACATTTTATTGTCTATAAAAAGTCCTTCTTTGAATGCGCGTGCGAATTGTCGTGAAGTAGATTTTCGAGGGCTTCGTCAAGGTGTGATAGTCTCCAGAGATACACGGGTTAATTATAAGCATTTATTAAACCGTCTCTGGAGCACCGAAACTTAATTCTGCTCTTGCACTGCAAAAACATCGTTGGCGGAATGGATTTGTGTTTAGTACTAATTCGGGGCTGCAACTTCCGCCACGCGGGGCAACGTTATGAAGCCCTTGGCACGACATCCAAACCACCTCGCCTTGTCACATCCTATGTCTAGGATGACAAGGTGGCTTTACACCAAGTGGTAGAAGTTAGCGAAGAATGAACGCTAACGTTGGTATTGTTCCCGCCCTTCACGCTTATCTGATAGCCTCTGCACTTTCTTTCTTCGCACAAGTTGAAAAAAAAAGCACCACTCCTGCAATTCCAGTGCAGCGCAAACGGTGATTTCTTAATCCAACGCGGACCTCCGCACTGAACTCGTTGCAAACCCCTGGTATTTCGGACGTTTTAACAAACTTATGAAGCTATTATTATAGGCTAAGCGGGTTAGAATGTCTCTATCAACACCCTTCAATCACTGATAGAAATGCCTTGTTGTGGAAGATTTTGCGTGTATTTTTGAAGTTGGCAATAAACATGCCCACTATTCATTGTATCGCAAATACAAGGTTCTAGGGGGAGGTGTTTATTAAAGACAATAGAAAAATCCTATATTTTTCTGATATGCTGTTGTCGCGCGTGGTAAAGGAACTCTCAGCTCGGCATGCGTATAGAAGTAAAGCGTATAATCAGGAGATTTGTTTATATCAGAGCAGCAAATTGGCTCTTAATTCGCGCTCCCGAAATTTTTGATTTTTTATGCAGCCCTATTTTACGCTTGGCACATATTCTTAGACGAGGGGGAACGGAGTGTGTCTCGGATATTCTTTCGGACGGAGAGGTGGCTATTTTCGCATGAAGACGATGCCATGTGGCTAAGTAAAACTCCCGACAGAACTTCCTATATTCCGGAAGCACCATCGAATGTAGCGAATCTCTCATATGTATCCGTGGAAGGAGTAGTGGTCTCTCATAATGCTTTCGACGACCACGCACGAAACCACGAAAATCACGCGAGGAAGAAATTCCTCTCAAACCAGACATTACACACATATTGGACAGGCTTGAAATATTTTGATGTAAAGAACAGACATTTGCGCTATATGTTGCTTGTTCATTGCGTCTTTGAGAATTGATTTGGGCTCAAAAACAATTGAATAACGTGCAGCGGCGCACTTTTGTGAGGTTGGGATCACGTTCACTTTCCTAAGCAATTTCCTGATAGAGCAATGATAGCCAGGCGAATATTACAATATGCACACTGATTGAGAGGCAACTCTTCACCCCAGAACATTGGGACTTGGCTAAGAGAGAACTAGTTCGAGGTTGTACATAAAATACAAATCCACAGGTATTTCCAGACCCCCGAGAAGACGCAGGTACAGTGTTGTGTAGGATAAACTTGTCTATATAGATGTACCGCGTAGTTGCCATCAACCTCAGTCAGTTGAAACACTTCCTTCATCCTGGTCCCAGATCTTAACGGTATTCCCCATCCGCCCGCAGTAGCAGAAGGTAGAACCACATCTGTTCTCGTGAGCTCAATGTGTTCGCGACTATTAGTGGTATTTTTTTGCGAAGACCGTATTTACCTTCTGCAACACGTTTTTTGTAGCCCACATTTATGCCTCTTTTTCTAAAGCAATCACTATTGGTGCGTTCTATGTGTAATTACTATGCAAACGCTTGCTTACTCACGCTTTATTTCTAGTTCAATGCACGAAAGCGGTTAACCGGATAAGAGTAAGGCTTCCGTGTTTTGTTAAATATGAAATTCACTGCTTTTTGAACAGCCCACGACACGAAACCTCAACATCAGTTCTCTCCATATCAGTGTACGTATTGGCACCCGTTGATATCAGCTGCAAGTGCTCCTTGGGGAAGATAGTGGGTACAGCTGAAATCTGGTAAGCTTTTTAAGTTCTTGAATAAACAAGGCCAACAACTAAACACATTGGCAAACCACTCCCAGCGCCAACAAGAACAAAGGCATGGGCGAGATGTGTCGACGGAGTGGTAGGGCTTAGCCGGTGGTACGTAAAGACGTTCCGCAGTGTATATCACGGTAAGCACGTATGTAACTATGTAACTATGTATGTAACTAGTGTAACGTATGTACGTATTTCAACGCTTCTAAGGAACAATTCTACGCCAACGACTTCTTCACGAAAATCACCAAGTAGGACCGTTTTGCTGCCAATGATTGGTTCCCGAGGAACGTATATTTGTTGAAGTGGTCCTCCCGGCAGAACCTAGAGTCCCTTCGCCATTGGGAAAGTCAGAAGTAGCTCATTCACCTTGGATGTAAGCATGGTATTCGCCTAGATGACTATTATTAGGGGGCGGTTTAAAAGCTGGTGTACGGTGTTAGGACATCACTGTAGAAATTGGGGCAAGACCAAGTCAGGACTACCTGGGTATCAGGTGTGCAGAAGAGGAACTCGTCACGGTAGTAAACGCATTCACAGTAAGATCGACTGCTACAAACTGGAGCACATGTTGATTGACAGAAAAGGTGGATCAAGGAGCTTATCGATCCCAAATTTAGAACGTATCAGGTAGAGGAAATAGGCAGGGATACTTATGAACTCCAGAAGTAACAGGAAGGTCAATACAACAAGACAGGCAGTTCGCTTCCACTTTTGTTCAACCAGACTCGTAGATGGCAGAGGCCATGAATTTGGAGGCAAGTACAGTCTGATATTGATCAAATTTTTCCAAAGCAGCAATTCTCCTGGTATTTTCCAGCCGCAATGCTTTACAAGTGTCATTTCCACAAAAGTGCGAAAATTTGTTAGGAATTCAGTCGGTATAAACTGAACGATGGTGAAATTAAAGGCATGGCCTCTTACACCAGGCGGTAACTGGCTCTTACACAACTTCTTAAAATGAGAACTGATTTGGCCTCTCATGGTTGAAACGTCCTGTATTGCTTTACATGAGGATACGTTCATCTACTGCTCTTTGTGCGACGTGGTATTTGGCAATAAATAAAACTGGAGATAACTTTATGGCCGAAAGAAGTTGAAACGTTTCGCTATTTAATCATCGCATGGCTTACTCGACCTCAGTATACACCACACCCTATGCGAATACCGAGACACCACCCACATCTCCAAAGTCACACGCCTCTCATCCTGCCCTACATGACACTGCATTCTTAACTCGAAACCTACTCCACGTCACCATCCCAACCCTCGCTATCCCCATTTCGCCTCACATCCTAAACATCATCCGAATTCGTCCAATGCATTGCCACATCACCCGACTTGCCATGCAGAATGGTAACTAACTCGAGCCAACGCCCACGCGATACTGTATCCGCCGTCCCTATTCACACTGTACCCTCAAGCCAATCCCTACCTTCACACCCTGCACACTGTATAGCTGTTGTTGACCAGCCACACACTACCAAACGTGATGGCGGCTACCATCCTAACTACCATCCTAAAAAAACACAGCGGAGGCAGCCACCGCTAACACGGCGCCCCACCACCAAATTTGCCCTAACTTCTCAGCAGGCCGTTCACAATTTGATTCGTGCTTAACGCTTTTCTATTGCATTTTGAATTCTCCGCGAAAATATTCATCTCACATCGTGGCCTTGTTGTCAGCACCAGCCTACACAGGTAAGGCGTTAATGATTGGAGCACGTACGTGTTCGCGAACTAATCACCGGGTTGCCATTTTGACTACGCCTACCCGCGATGTCCATACGGACCAGGCAACCTCCCTCCTGAATTACAGAGATATTGCCCAGCACTACCGGCTTGTCCGCTTCCCATACCCACCCCTTCACCCAAACCTCGACCCCTGAGGCGGGCCACATTCTGCGCATGTTACAAACACGCACCCTCCCTCACAAAACAAACCAAATACACCGTCAACCACACCTCTTTACTGATCCTACCTGATTACACTTCTGGGCACTCCACACTTACTATGATTCGTTCTGCGACGGCCCCGCAGACCCATACGCCCCCTCACCTCTGTTATCAGATGATTGCACGACACGGCAGACTCAGTTCCAAGTCGTGAACAACATTCCCGGCCCTGACCAGTCCTGGCGTTTCTCTGGCCTACTACATTCCGATACGTGACACCGAAGAAAAAAATAACGTATTTTTTTTCTTCCTTCCTTCCATTCGAGTCGTTCTCCAGAGTTTGCACGTTGTACCCGCCTCGCACGCCCATTTTTCAAACCTGCTTGCCCCACATAGCTGAATAATTCAGAAACATGAACACGGGGGCGCAAAGTTAAACCCCCCAACAGCCTTATAAAATTCACTGTCTTTACTCCGGATAAAATGACTTTAGAAAGTTTTCTTATAGTTGTAGTTAAAATATTCAGATCTTAAAACCGGCCAAAGTCACACCAAAAAAATCCCTGGCCATGTCACTAAATGAACCTACAGAGGTGCGGGGAATGCAGCGTGTAAGTGTATCCTTGGTGCCTTGCGTCTTTACCACGGAGATAAAAACCATGTCGGCCGGGGTAAGGAAGGGGGCGTAGAAGTGCACATCTTGGCTGTTTAAACTCCGGCGTCTGTAAAGGCCCGAGCATTCTAGAGCAAGGCATCGGAAAACGAGTGTCTCGCAATAAGGCTAACGTAGCTTGCATTGTCACACGTACAGCACTGGAAGCACTACCGCTAATTTTCACATCCAGTTTTATTGGCCGGACGTTTTGTGTTAGCAGAAATGTACGTACGACAGGCGAGAAAAACCGTGAGCTCTCGCACAGCTGTGCTCTGGTCATTGAATATACGTACTGCCTACGTAAGGACAGAGCAGCTATCGTGGATGCGCCCCTACCACTCCTAGTATATGTCACTTTCGGCCGTAGCTGTCCACCATGTGGACATCGACAAAGCAAAAAGAAGCCTATTGCCACTAACTTTCCTGTACAGCAGCACCCGTTTACCGCTTAAAATAGCCTACGCATGTTCAAAACCAACTACATGACCCCTTTTTGAGAGGAATGGGTTAAATGTATCATCGTTGTGATCTTTTACTTTTTACGGTGCAATAATAAATTTGCTTTCAGTAATATGAAATTAAGCTGCACGTTGTTACGTGTTGGTGTTATCGTAAGAACTAAATATTTGCTTTGTTGCGTCGGCGAAAATAAGAGCTTACAAAAATTTGTGCTTAGTTTTACCCACACATTTTTTATGAGCGTTGGTCACTTGCGTTCAGTTCTGACAATCCCCTGGTACAACCACGCTAAACAATTCACAATGGAATATTTAAATTTGCGGAAGTATCTGCCGGTACTTTGTGAGTTTTGGCTATTGGATGTGTTCATGCCTACATAGCCATTGAAAACACTTCAGATGACCTTTACGCAATGAAGCTGCTTGTGTGTAGTCGACATCTATACTACTTCAAAAATACTTCTATTGTGGTTGAACGCCAACGGGTACATTAGGCGACATGGCGCACCCTTTTAAGACAATGTTTGGAGGTAAGCGTGTACTTTTATAAATGGTGAAGAACATCTATGTGAAATCAGAAAACATAACGGTGCTTTTATTTTTGATCTTGTTGCATCAGGCTTTCATCCCATAATTAAATTTTGCTGAACCCACACGGTAGGGCCTGTATAATTTTGCAGCGGGCATATTTTATTGTCTAAAAACAGTCCTTCCCTGCAATGCGCGTGCGCATTGTCGCGAAGTAGATTTTCAAGGGCTTGGTCAGCGTATGCTACTCTCGATAGATACACGGGTTAATTAAAGGTGTTTATTAAACCATCTTTGTTCCACCGCACCTTATTCTGCTCTTGCCACTGCAAAAAGGTCGCTTCCGGAATGGTTTTAGAATCAGTACTAATCCCAACTGTAACACAGCTTGGTGTATAGCCGGGGCTGCAACCTCCGCCCCCATTGGGCACTTTATGAAGCCCGTGGCAGACATCCAAACCGCCCTCGCCTTGTCACTTCCTATCTGTAGCTTGACAAGGTTGCTTTACATAAAGTGGCGGAAGTTAGAGAGGAACAAACGCTAACGGTTGATATTGTTCCCGGCCTTCATGCTTAGCTAGATAGCATCTGCACTGTCTTTCTTTGCACAAGTTAAAAAAAGCCCCCTTCCGGCAATTCGCGTGTAGCGCAAGCGGTGATTTTTAATGCACAACGGACCTCCGCATTCAACTGGTTTGCGAACCCCTGGTGTTTCGAAACTTTTATTATACTTATGAAGCTTTTTTCATAGGCTATATTGGTTAAAATTGTGCTGTCAGCGCCCCTAAATCACCCGTAGAAATGCCTTGCTGCGGACGATTTTGCGTGTTTTTGTGAACGTGGCAATAAATTTGCTGACTACCGATTGCATCGCAAATACAAGGTTCTGGGGGGAGGTATTGTATAAACACACTAAAACCTTCCTATATTTGTAGTCATCTGCTGATGTAGCGCATGGGGCAATGAACTCTCAGCATCGCATGTGTGCAGAAGTGAAGCCTACATTCAAATTATTTGTTTTACAACAGAGCAGCTAATTGGTTCCCAATTCGCCCCTTATGGAATTTGCCATTCTTTTATAGAGACACATTTTGCGCGTTGTACCTATTCGTACGCTAGGGTAACGCAGTGTATCCGCGGCCCACCTTTCGGATGGAGTTTCTTCCTGGGGTGGAGGCGGGGAGTCGTCTATTTTCGCATGAAACAGATTCCATGTATCTAAGAAAAACACCAGACAACATAACTTCCTAATTGCGCCATTACCATCTAATGTCGTGGAACCTCTGAGATTGATCGGCAGATGAAGAAGTGCTTTCTAAAAGTGCTTTCGAAGAACCCCCACCGAAACCCTGAAAAGGATGTGAGGTAGAAATACCTCTCAAATCACACATTACACAGTGCTGAATTAATATACTGGAGAGGCGAAAATATTTTATTGTGAACAAAAGACCTTTGTGCAAAACGTTTTTAAAGTAAAGCTTTTTACCTGAACCCCAACGTGTTCTTTCGCGACCGTTGGTGGCATCAGAAAATGCCCGCAAACAAATAAAAGAATACTGCACCGCCAGAAATCAAACCTAGAACTAACAGAGTAACAAAGAAAGAGCCCGTTGTCTTACCGATTAGCTGCGAGCCCTTGCGGAGACGGGTAAGGCAAACAGGGCCCTCCCAAGCACATCTACGGATTTAACCCATTCATCTCGCTAAATGCCACGCGAAACGATATTAAAGTCGCCTAACCCATGGCATATCACTTCTAATACGCGAACGGGCCTGTGGCTTCCAGTGTTCACGTAAAAACCTCAGCTCCTTGTCATCCGCCCTCACGATAAACGACATATCAAGGAACACATTCAAATACTCCTTGATGGCCAGGCCATCACTCCAAGCTCCAGCATCAAGTTCCTTTACCTCTATTTTCAGGTCAACATCAAGAGTGAGTTATCCTTGCAGCGCCTTACACACAGCATGAATAAATCATACACATCATCAGGCGAGTTGCAACCAAGAAGCGAGGCCTCAAGAAATCTAATACCTTTTGATTAGTTCAAGGTTTTTGGCGTCTCGCGAATCACTTACGTCATCGTCCTGTCTTCTTCCCGGCAAGGAGGAAATAAAGATGCATTATATAATGATTAGAAAGGCGGTTGAGCAAGCCATTGGTCTTCAGAGACTCGTCTTACCACGGGACTCTCACAACACGGTGTAAGAACTGATAGAGGGCCATCTTTCTATCCAGGAGCTCCAAAGAGCAGTACTTGCGGCGGGTCGCCGCATCTTTCACCGGAATTGTCCGGGCAGCAGAGAATGTCACTCCGCTTGATGTAATCATGGACTTTTGGCGACAAGAAATAATGATACTCCATTCGCTTAGAAATATGAACCCCTCGGACAAACGGGGCGCCGACAAGCACGGGCTCAAGTTATCATGAAGTTACCTACACGGGATCATGAAGTTATCTGCACAGATGCCTTCCAACATCGAGGGCAGCTGTACGCCATCATCGCGGCTACCTCCAGAACCCACCTGCTTGCTTGTGCCTCACTCAAGACCGAAGAAATGGAGGCAGCAGAAGAGAAGCGATCGCCTTGGCTCTCACTGAACAGAGGTTCGTAAGGTAGACACCAATTCCCAACAAGCCTACCGTATTACCTGTCGGGTTTGGTCTCCCGACCTGCTCGGCATCTGCTTAAAAAACACTCCCCTAATGGTTCCATTCAGCTCATCTGGACAGTCGCTGACGCTTCCATGGAGGGCAACGAATACGCCCACCAACACTGCACTTTTACCCCCGTGCTATGGAGCTGCACGAGGACAGTCATCCGCTTCTGTCGTTAAGGGAAGTAGCCAGCGTTATTGCCTTCTGAGAAAGATCCTACCTTAACCTTACCCGGACTCTACATAGAACAAAAAACTACCCTACTTCTCTATCAATCCGGCTCCTTCAACCACCAGAGGCGTCTTCACTTAATGCACCGAATCACTACGATGCTGAATGTAAATTTTGTTCAAGGGTAGGAACACTCTGCCACATAATCGGGGTGTGTGACTTTAGGCCTTGAGCACCGTCCCTTTCTTCCCGACAACTACCCAACAATAGCATGGGAGATGCTGCTGCCCAGCCCCTCTCTGCCCACCCAGCTTCAGTTGGTTGAAAAAGGGCAGGTGGCGCGGACTGAATATAGGCTGCAGTGAAGAAGGAAGCAATCCCAATACCGCGCTCTGGGCCGTTTAGAAATCTGAATCGAAGTATTTCCCCCTGCTCCTCCTCCTCTTCCGGCACCTCCTTCGTCTCTGCCGCCGATCTCGTCGCCTCCGTCCGCGGCGGCAGAGACTGATATGTAAGATCAGTCTAACATCCGGGTTTGAGCTTCCCTTAATTTCTAGAAAAAAAGAGTTTCCACTCTTGTGCTACACCAATAGGACTCCACCAACCACCTCTCATGCATCATGCAATAATTTAACCTTACCAGGAATATCTCTGAATTAATAGAGGTTGTGGTAAATGCATATCACTTCTTTCTGGTTTCACTATTTGTAGAGCGACGTGAGTGAATTATATTACGTCGCATTGGTAATCGTTGCGGGTGCCGTTTACCGCTTTGTTTTCCAAACACATTCACAGAGTGGAATTGGCGCTAACTTTTTTTTGCTCTGTTGCAGAATCAAGAATTGATTTTGGGCTCCTGAACAATTCAATAACCTCAAGCGGCGCTCATTTGTGGCGCTGGGATAGTTTTCTTTGATATAAAATTTTCGAATAGAGCAAGGGTAGCCAGGCGATTATTACAATATAAACACCGTTGTGAGACCACAGTTTCACCCCAGAACATTGGGTCTTGGCAACGGGAGAACTATTTCCAGGTTGTACACAAAATATATGTCGACTGGTGTTTCCAGAACACCAAGCAGAGGCAGACTCGGAGGTGTGTGGGACACACTTGACTAGATAGAAGATAGATGAACCGCCGTTGGTGCTATATACTGGATCCCTTGCAACCCTCCTTTCATCCGGTTCGCAGGAGCTTAATAGGCTTTGCTGCCCGCCCTCAGTAGCGAGGAGGAGGAGCCCCCTATGTTCTCGTTAGCTCCGTGTGTTCGCGACTGGTACTTTTGTTTTTTGCAAAGACCGTAACTTATCTTCTGCAACCCGTTTTCTACTGTGAAATGTATACATTTTTTTTCGAAAGCAATGATTGTTTGGTACCTTCTATGTGTGTTTGCTATGCAAAGCAGTTGATTTTTTTGCGGATCCTTCAAGTTCAGCGCAATAAAGCGGTCCACGTGAAGGTGAGTGAGGATTACGGGTTTGTCAAATACACAATTCACTGGCCTTTAAACAGCCCACGACAGGACACCTTCACGTCAGTTCTCTCCGTATCAGTGCATGGTATTTGTACCAATTGACATCCCCAGCAAGCGCTCCGTGGGAGATGTCTGGGTAGCGCCTGAAACTGCTAAGCTTGGTAAGGTCTTTAATGAACAGGGCTAACAACTAAAATTCTTTCGCCAAACCATGGCAGTGGCAACTATCGAACAAACGCACGGGCGAGAGTCGTCGCAGTAGTGGTAGGCTTCACTAGTGGTACTTAAAAATGTTTCCGCGCTTAGTATAGCGATAAGCACGTATGTAATTCCTGAGCGTGTCAAACAATTAATCGCGAGTGCAATTCTAAGACTAAAAAGGAACAATTCAACACCAATGAGGGGTTCACGAAATGTAGCAAAATAGGATCGATTCGCTGCCAATGATTTGTTAAGGAACGTATATTTGCTGAAGTGGCTTCACCGTAGCAGCTAGTGTCCTTTACCGTTTACAAAAAGTCAGAAGTTGCCAATGCCCCTAGGATGTCAGTATGGGATTGACCTGGATGGCCATCAGTGAGGGCGGTGTGAAGCTAGTGTACTGTGTTAAAGCACCACTGCAGAAGTTGGGCAATGGCCGTGTGGGGGCCATCTTTGCTATCATATATGCTGAACAATAACACGTAGGGTAAAAGCATTCACAGTAAGGTTGACTGCCTCCGAAATTGAGCACATGTTGATATACAGAAAAGATGGGTCGAGGGGCTGGCGATCACCAATGTAGAACGTGTCAGGCAGAGCACGCGTACAGCAGGATTCTCATGAACTCCAACAGGGACAGGTAATCAACATGATTACTCGACAGGCATTCCACTTCCATGTCTGTTACCCATATTTGTAGACGGCAGCGGTCACACTGTGTAGGGAAGTACTGTCTGATAATTAATTTATTTCTACCGGACCAGCAATTTCCTTGCTATTTTGCCAGGGCAACGGCCAATCGCGCCTTCACGGAAAATTGCAATAAACGTTTCCAATCTAGAATCGGCATAGACGGAACGATGCTGCATTACAGCTGTTCACTTACACCAGGCACTAAGATGCTTTTACACCACTTCATAATATTAGTTCGAAATTTTGGCCTCTTTCGGTGGTAAGGTCCCAGATCACTTTAAAATAGGATACGCATATCTTCTGCTTTTTGTGCGACGTGCAGTTGCGCCATAATTTGAAAGGATTTGAAAGGTTTTGCTAAGGAACGCATGCAAGGCTTACTCTACCTCGGCAATCCCAACAATACACGCAAACACTAAACCACCCATCACATCTCCAACTAACGCAACGCGCGTCCCTCACTACAGAAAACTGCAATATTTGAATCTGTAAACATCCGCCACCTCACCATCCCAATCCTCCCAATCCTCATTGCACATACAACATAAAAATCATCGGAATCCCCCCAATCCATTGCCAAATCAACGCGACTTGCCATGCACAATGGGGACTAACGCCAGCCAACGTCCACGCCACACTATAGCCATCTTCCCTTGCACACTGTACCCTGAACCGACCATCTACCCTCAAAAAACCTGCACAGTTTGTAGCTGTTCTTGACAAGCACACACTTCCAAACGTCACGACGGCTACAATCCTAACTACTAAAAAACACTGTGGAGGAGCCAGTCACCCCAAACTAGAACCCCACCCACGAATTCGTCCTATCTGAATCTCAGCCGGCCATGGGCAATTTCATTCGTGGTTACATCTTTCCTATGGCCTTGCAAATTCTCTCCGAAAATACTCCATCCCACTTCGGGGCCATGTTTTGGACAGCATGCCCACACAGGCCTAGAAGTTATTGAATTGGTGCACGTACGTGTTTCGCGAACTTAAAGACTGGGTCGCATTTTTCACTACGCCTACATGCGATGCACCTACAGGCAAGGAAACCTTACTACTGAATTACAGGGATAGTTCCCGCCATTACCGCCTTCTCCGCTGCCGATACCAACCCCTTTATCAACATCTCAACACCGGAGGCAGGTAACAAGCGGCGTATGCTAGAAACACGCACCTTCCCACACCGAACACAACAGATACACAGTCAGCCACACCTCTTTACTGCCCGTACTTGCTTAGACTGCTGGGCACTCAACACTCAGTGCCATTCACTCTGCGACTGATCCGCAATCACATACGGCCCCGTCCCCTCTCCAGACCTCTGGGAAGCCGATGTTGCGCGACCCTGGGGAGTCAGTGAAGTCGTGACCCGCTCCCCGGCCCTGACGGTCGCGGCGGTCTCTGGGCCTCCTAGATTCCGAATAGCTGATCCCGAATAATAAAATAACCTATTTCTTCCTTCCTTCCTTCTTTTCAAGACTTTCACACCGAGTTTGAACATTGTAAAATAATGAATAGACCAATTTTCAAGCCAGCTTCCACGTATAGCTGAATAATTCAGTCACCTAATCACCAGCGGCCCAAATTCAAAGCCCCGCAGCACCCTCATAACATTCACTACTTTACTCCGGCATGAAATGGTCTTTAAAAGTTGTTATCTTAAAGTGGTAGTTATAATATTCACAAAGGAAAACTGGGCAGTCACAGGCAAACAAGCCCAAGCCATCTCCACTAACGTGAAACCTACGCAGGTTCGACGAATGCAGCGTTTAAGTGTATTCTTGGCCCCTCTGCGTTTTTGCTCACTGAGGTGACCCCATGGGACCGGGGGTAGAAGTACACATCTTCTGTAAATTACTGGTGTCTTTGAAGCCCGAAGCGGTCTAGGGCAATGCTTGGGAAAACGAGTGTCTCGCAATAAGGCCAACGCAGCTTGCGATATCCTACGTACAGCCATGCAAGCACTAACGCCCATTTTCACATCCACTTTTATCGGACGGACATTTGTGTTTAGCGGACATTTACTCACAACGGCGAGAAAAACAGTGAGCTGTCGTACTCTGTGCTCTGGTTGTTGAATATATACGCACTGTACTGGTTAGGTAAGCACAGAACCGCTATCATGGATGCGCCCTACCACCCACTGGAATATGCCACTTTCAGCCTTAGCTGTCGACCGCTTGGTTACCGACGCAGCAAAAAGGAGCCAATTGCAACAACACCTTCCGTTGAAGCAGCACCCATTTACCGCTTCATATCCACGCGAATGTTCAAACTCAAACTTTAATGCGACATTGTTAAGTAAAGTGTTAAATTTATTATTAATTGTAAAATTTTTTAATGTAAAGTAATTTTTTTAATAAAACTATATGCAAAGGTAAATTTCCTTGCCGTAAAGTTACTAAACGAAGTATTTTTGTACTGTTGTTACGAAAAACAAGAGCTTATACAAACTTATAAGTATTTCTAATCCCCATTCGTTTTACAGAGCCTTGCCACCAACCACTGTGTAAACTATCAATCAAAGGAAAAGTAAATTTTATAGTTGTAGAATTAATTAGCAGAAGTTGCTGGCGCATTGTGAGTTATGGCTAATGGATCTTTTCAATTACATAGACCGTTGAGAACGCTTCTGTTGACCTTGACTCAAAAAAGCAGCTTGTGTGTATTGGCTACTGTAAAAACGCTTCTATTGCGGTTGACCACCAAAGGGAACCTTAAGCGGCGGAGCCCACCGTCACAAAGCAACTTTTGGAGGTAAGCGTGATCTTTTAATAAATGGTCACGAATATTTTTGTGAAATCAGGAAAGATGCCAGTGCTTTCGTCTTTCGCTCTTGCTGCATCAGGCTTTAGTCTCATAATTAATTGGTGCTGAACAAAATGCGCCAGGGCCTTCATATATTTGTAGCGGGCACATTTTTATGCCTATAAACAGTTCTTTTTTGTGATGCGCGGGACTATTGTCTCGAAGTACGTTTTCGCGGGCTTCGTCAACGTATGCAACTCTCTAGACATACACGAGTTAATTAAAGTATTTATTTAAACCGTCTTTGGAAGCACCGCACCCTAATTCTGCTCTTGCACTGCAAAATGTCGTTGCCGGAATGGATTTGTGTTCAGTACTAATTCCAACTCAAAACCCCGCACGGGGCACCTTGAGTATTCATGGTGACTGTACTGGCGATACCGCGGACCCCGAGCCCCTAGCATAAGCTGTGACCTACCGTGGTTATGTGTTTTTAAGGTGAAGGGTAGAAACCTCTAACGGTGGCCGTCGCAGCATTGGTCAAGCTCCGGCCGATGGGCTCCCTGCCTGTCTACCAGGCAGGGAGCTCCGGGACCACTTTGACTACCGGGTAACGTCAAAGGAGAAAGTACCCCCTTCTCCCTGCTTTTATACATACTGTATGATATTTTCTCAACACCCCCCCCCCCCTCCAATGATCGGCCTCCCAAAAGAGGCCGCACCGAAGTACTTGCTGAAGAGAAGGCAGAACATTTCTGTAAACATGTAATAGTGCATTCCACAGAGGACACCCCTGTTGCCAAGAAGTCAGTCATTCTTTTGGCCAAATGCATTGAGTCTGTCGTCGGCTCAGACTATGATGCCTAAGAAGCTTTCATCCGGTGACCTACTTGTTCAAGTAAAAAGAAAAAATCAAATGCGAAAACCTCCTGAAACAGACCACGTTGGCTGACCGGGCTGTTACTGTGACTCCACATAGAACTCTCAACTCCTGTCAAGGTGTAATCTTAGAAAAGGAATTACAGTTTGAGACAGAGGTGGAACTTTTTCAGGCGCTTCAACCTCAAGGAGTAACCTCTGTCAAACGAATTGTAATACGTAGAGCAAATGAAGAAATCCCAACAAAGCATCTTGTCCTAACATTTGACTTCACAACCCCACCCGAAAAGGTCAAAGTGGGCTTCCTAAGCTGCAATGTACGACATTATGTCCCTAATCCCAGGCGATGCTTTAAATGCCAACGATACGGCCATGGAACTCTATCATGTCGAGGAAAGCTGACTTGTCCAAAATGTTCAGAGTCTTACCATTCGTCGGATGACTCTCCAAACAGCACAGTGAAGTGCCCGAATTGCAGTGGCCCACACGCTGCTTATTCGCGAACCTGCCCAAAATTCAAAGCAGAAAAAGAAATTCTACAAATGAAAGTAACAGACAACATCACCTTTGCTGAGGCACGCCAAAAGCACAAGCTGCTTTCGGCCACATCTTATGCAGACGCTGCCCACCGGGGCTGGGCCGGCAGTTTGGTCAGCACAGCGACACAGTGCAGCCTTGCTGCTGATGTGTTGCTGTCCCAGCCCCCAGCTGAGCACCACCTGCTGCCTCTAAACACCTGTAGAGGCTGCGGGGGCCTTGTCTTGCCGGACTGCCTTCGGTAGTCCAGCGGTGTCAGGACTCGCCCAGTGTGGCGACTCCAGCAAAATGTGGCGATTGGGATCGCCGCTGGGAGCTCTGCCGCTCTCACTGTTTCCTCTTCACCTGCCCTAGGGACACCTGAGGGCAGGGAGATGGAGACTGGAGGGCCCACAGCGGCGCCCATCCTAGCTCCACCAGCCTGCCCCGCCCGCGGCGCAGGCAAAGAACACCCGATAGGGTACCAAGTCCAAGGGGGCCCAGTCCGCTGGGCACCCCCTTGCCTTCAGATGACGACATGGACGTCGAGCCCTTCCAGCTTTCATCGCAGCGGAAGGAATGGGCTGCGACGTCCAGGTCAGTAGAGAAGGCCAGAAAACCCCTTCCAAGAGTCCAAGCCCCTGAAAGACCCTACATAATTGTCACACTCCAGTAGCTCCAAACACGTCATAATGGGAAAGAGAAAATATTGTTCAATGAAACTGAAGAGGCCTTCTGAATATTCTTGACGACGTGTATGAGATTCTTCATGCCAATCAGGCCAAGTGTAATGTGTGTTCAGGAAACACAGTTGAATTCAAGAATCACAAATTTCTTGAACAGTTACCTGGTATACAGAAAGGAAGGGATGGCGGCACGCACTCTTCTGGGGGTGTGGCCATAATTGCCCGGAAATCTTTAGCATGCCACCCTATCCCTCTGAACACTGTCGTTGAGGCTGTGGTAATTCGAACAATAATATTTATAGGTTGATAACGGTATGCTCCATATACATTCCTCCTGATGTTTCACTTTTAAGCTCTGACTTCGAGGTGCTGGTTGACCAGCTGCCCGAACCATACATCCTGACAGGCGACCTTAATGCTCACAACTCTCTTTGGGGCTCTTCTCGCACGGATGCCCGAGGTCACCTTATAGAGAAAGTCCTTACATCTCCAGGAGCATGCCTTTTCAACAATAAACAGCCTACATACCATAACATAGGACACAACACATACTCATGTCTTGACTTGGTGATTGGCTCCGCACTTCTCTTTCCTCTCCTCGAGTGGGGTGTGGGCACGGACCCATACGGTAGTGACCACTTCCCCACCTCACTCACATACATAGGTAAAGGTCCATGCAGTCCATCTTCCCATAATAGGTTCAATGAAGCATGAGCTAACTGGAATACATTTACAGAGACATCCAAACTACACCACACATCCATAGGACACCTACACGACGAAGACACTACCCAACTCCTCACGGCGCACATCCTCGACGCCGCCGAAAAGTCCATTCCCCACGCCTCTGGTGCCCCCGCGCAACCAGCGGAGGCCGTGGTGGAATGAGGACTGTAGGCGGGCGCGAGAGGCCCAGAACAAGGCGTGGCGTATCCTTCGTCGGTACCCCACGTCGGGAAACCTCCTCTTGTTCAAACGGGCCAAGGCATTAGGAAATCGTGTGCGCCGTGAGGCAAAACGAGAGAGTTGGCGTACATTCATAACATCAATAAACTCCTACACAGACACACGGAAAGTATGGACACGGATACGCAAACTCAAAGGACAACAGACACACAGCCTGCCCTGGTCAGTACAACAGGGGACACTCTGGAAGACCAGGCTGACACACTTGCACAACACTTCCAACACGTGTCCAGTTCAGCACACTACACGAGCACTCTCTTGAAACATAGTCTCTTGTGAAAAGAAGTCCCTACACGACAACAACAAATCACAGACTTCTTACAACTCCCTGTTTTCACTACATGAGCTGTGGGCTGCTCTGAGCGCGTGTAAACCCTCAGCTCCAGGCCCAGACAACATTACATACACAATGATACAACACCTACACGCAGACACAGTTGAAGCACTTCTACATCTATATAATAAAATATGGCTTTCGGGGCACATTCCACACTCTTGGAGGGAGGACCATTGTAGTGGCTTTCTTGAAGGAGGGAAAGGACCCGTCGTCCCTCTCAAGTTACCGTCCAATAGCCCTGACGAGCTGCCTGTGCAAGCTCTTAGAGAAGATTATCAATCGCAGGCCCGTGTACTTCCTCGAGTAGAACGGTCTTCTCGAGAGCTGCCAGGCAGGCTTTACGGTGGGGCGATCGACAAACGATCAACTCGTATCTCTTGCATCGTATATAAAGGATGCCTTTGTTCGTAAACAGTATTCTGTAACTGTGTTTTTCGACCTCGAGAAGGCCTGCGACACGGCTTGGCGTTATGTGATCCTTAGTGACCTCAGGTCATTCGGTGTTTCGTGTAATATGTTGAACACCCTTGTAAGTTATTTGTCGGAGAGAAGGTTCAGAGTAAGAGTTGGTTGTTCACTTTCCAAGGTTCACGTCCAAGAAAATGGCGTGCCGCAAGGGGGCATGTTGAGCTGCACTCTCGTTTTCGTAAAGATGAACTCTGTTGAAAGGCACTGCCACCAACAATCTCTTATTCTATGTATGTAGACGACGTGCAAATATCTTTAAATCATGTAATATGTCAATATGCGAACATCAAGTCCAGCTTGGTGTCAAGAAGCTTGCCGGCTGGGCAGACAAGAATGGGTTTGAATTTAATCCTGCAAAAAGCTTCCTGCATTGTGTTCTCCAGGAAGCGCGGGGTCTATCCGGACCCAGACATTACTCTGAACGGCGTGTCGCTTCCTGTGAACAAGAAGCACTAGTTCTTAGGTGTTGTGTTTGACCAGAAACTCACATTCACCCACACATCAAGGAACTTAAACATAAATGTCTGAAAGCAATGAATATACCTAAAGTTCTCTCCCACCAATCGTATGGTTCCGACAAAGAACTCCTACTACTTCTCTATACTGCTTTGGTTGGGTCTCGTTTACACTATGGCAGTGTGGTATATGGTCGGCCACTAAAACAGCGTTGCGAATGCTTGACCCAGTGCTACACTTGGGGCTACGACTTGCGTCGGGTGCTTTTCGCACTAGCCCTGTCGAGAGTCTGTATGCCGAGTGTAATACGTGGAGCCTTGAGAACCAACGGACGTACATGGACTTACTTTATGGTTTTAAAATTTCATCGCTGAATAACCATCCTTTTTATCCTGTCTTTAACGACACATCGACATCTGTGCTTTTGTAAATCGCCCATCCGTTCCGCTGCCCTTTTCACTTAGAGTGAGAGAGCAAGCCTCGGATCTGAGCGCTTCGTTTTTAGATGTGTACAGAGCATCCTTTTCAGACATTTTACCTCCTTAAAAGTTCGTCCTGTGTCCTCCGACCTTTCTTTTATGAAACTTTACAAAAATCGGGTACCGCGAGCTGCAATACTGCAGCACTTTGTTTCTTTGCAATTTAAATACCCACGTGCAGAATTCTACAGTGACGCTTCAAAAACCTCCACTATGGTGTCGTGCGCTGCTCATGATCCGAATTTCAATGCAGCCAGAACCATGAGCGTGCACGCAACAATTCTTTCAGCAGAAGCGTATGGAATTTTACTTATTGTACGACACATTCTTGAGAACCAGATTCCCAATTCCATCATCTATACAGATTCTTTGAGTGTTGTTCGCGCAGTGGCATCGCACAAGCCCTCCAAAAACCAGATAGTTATTCTTGTATTCAACACTATTATGTCCGTGTATGCACAAAAGCATGAGCTGCTCCTCTGCTTGGTCCCAGGATACGCAGGGATCGCTGGGAACGAGTTGGCAGACGAGAGGGCCGCTGCTGCTGCACTCAGGAACACTGTAGACATTACAACGATACCTAACACAGACCTCAAGCCACATATAAGACAACTCCTGCGCAGAACATGGCAAACACACTGGGATGAGCAGAGAGACAACAAACTACATGTAATAAAGCCACACTTGGGACGGTACACAGCTGACTCACAAAACAGACACACGGAAGTCGCCTTGGGTAGGCTGCGGATAGGGCACACCCATGCAACGCACTCGTTTCTGCTAACGGGATCTTGTAGACCCCCGTGAAGCAGGTGCGGAGAGGCCCTATCCGTGGTGCACATACTAATCACATGCAAGACACTTCACACAACACGACACAAACACTTTTGAGAACTGTACAGACAACATATCTCACTACATCAATCGCTGTTTATAGGTGACGATGCCATAGTTTCCGTGAAACATGTGTTTGAGTATTTATCAGACGTAAAGTATTTAAACCTCATTTACTATCACGCATAATCAAATCTGGCCCTATACACCAGCCATCACCATTGCCGTTTATTGATTTTATTGTTGTTCTGGCTTTAGTAGCCACTATTTTTTAAGATACTTTTTTTGGCGCTCTTTGCCCAGCTGGCCTTGCGCCAAAAAACTCAAACCACCATCATCATCAATTCCAACTGAAAAACGCTTGGCGTATATCGGGGGCTGAAACTTCCGCCTAGCGGGACAACGTTATGAAGCCCGCTGCGCGACATCCAAACAGCCTCCCCTTGTCACTCCCTATGTCTAGAATGACGAGGTGGCTTTACATCAGGCGGCGGAAGCTAGCGAAGAACGAACGCTAACAGCTGCTATTGTTCCCGCCATTCACGCTTATCTAGATAGCCTCTGCACTTTCTTTCCTTGCACGAGTTGAAAAGAAAAATGCACCCCTCCTGCAATTCGCGTGCAGCGGAAACGGTGATTTCTTAATGCAACACAGACCTCCGCACTCAACTGGTTTGGTAACCCCTCGTATTTCGAATGTTTTAACAAACTTATAATGCTATTTGTATAGGCTAAACGGGTTACAATTTCTCTACCAGCGCCCTTAAATCACCGATAGAAATGTTTTGCTGCGGAAGACTTTGGTTGTATTCGTGAAGGTGGCCATAAACCTGCCCCTTATCCTTTGCATCGCAAATACAAGATTCTAGATGGAAGTGTTTAATGAAGACTCTAGAACATTCCTATAATTTTACTAATCTGCTGATGTAGCAAGTGGTAAAGGAACACTCAGCAGCGCATGTGTGTAGAAGTGAAGCCTAGATTCATGAGATTTGTTTTACACCCTAGGAGCTAATTGGCTCTGAATTCGCGCTCTCGAAATTTTCCATTTTTTTATGCAGTGTGCTATCGATCAAATTGTACCAAAGCAGCAATTCCCGTGATATTATGAAGGCGCAATGCTTTGTAGTGCATTTCCAGAAAAGTGCGATAACTTTTCAGGACCAGATTCGGCATAGACCGAATGATTGTGCATTCAAGAATGGTATACTACACCAGGATGTGCCTCGCCTTTACAGAACTTGTTTAAAATAGGACTGCAATTTTGACCTCTTACGGTCGAAAAGTCCTGTATAGCTTTAAATTAGGATTCGTTTATTTGCTCCTTTTTTACGACATGGTATTTGGAAATAATAAATCTGTAGCTAATCTTAATAGTAGAAATAATTTGAAAAGTTTCGCTATGTCGCCAATGCATTGCTTAGTCTACCTCGGCATACACAACACCATACGCGAACACGTACACGCCAACCTCATCTCCCAAGCAACGGGCCTCGCGTCCTCCACTACACGACACTGCATTCCTAACTCTATAAACACACACGCCACGACCCCAATGCTCGAAATGCCCATTGCGCCTCCCATCCGAAGCATAATCCGAATACGGCCCAATGCACTCCCAGACCAACCGGACTTGCCATGCAGAATGGTAACTAACGGGAGCCAACGGCCACGTAAAACTCTACCACCGTCCCTATGAAACTGTACCCTGAAGCCACCGCATACCCTCACAAATCTGCACACTGTATAGCTGTTGTTTACCAACCTACACCACCAAACATCATGGCGGCTACCATCCTAACTTCTAACAAATACGGCGGAGGAGGCAGCCACCATAACACCACGCCCCACCCATGAATTTGTCCTAACTCTCAGCAGGCCAGTCTTCATTGGATCCGCGGTGACATCTTTCCCATGGCGTTCCAAACTCTCTCCGAAAATACTCCATCCACATCGTGATCATATTTTTGGCACCAGCCTACACAGGCCAAGCGTTAATGAATTCATGCACGTACAGTCGGCAAAGGCTTGTCTATAACATTCGAGCGGCATGCCACGGATTGCGCGGGAGACACCTAGTGATAACGCCTGGTTTGAGATAGGTGAATGTGACCATGCGCGGCACTTATCAGCGTGATGGCTGTGTCCCCTCCTCACAGTGCCTGTTGCCTTGGCTTTCATCACCTTTTTCCACCGTAATAAGGGCTGCATGCTTGCGCTGCCCTGCCGGAAACGAAAGGGCAGATTACTCGCGCTAGCGCACGCTGCTGCATTATCTTTGCCGCACAGCTGTTCATTACGTCATCGTTCTGCCAATATACTGCATGAATGCCGCGTGCACCAGTACATGGTTTCTGCGCTTGGCTTTGCGCGTCACTGCTGACGGGCTAACGCCAAAATACCTAATGCACTGTGGAAGCAATCACGAACCGATATCTAGTCACTCCAGAATGCCGGTGGTTATGCGGTTTCGCCGATTTTTGTTCGTTTTTCTCACATACAGAAAAAGAACAATTCCTGTCCAATTTCTTTAGGGTGGTGCGAAAATTATGTGCCGTTACGCAGCCAACGCTATACTAAGAATCACTAATCTCCACTTTGCTTGCAAGGACCGCAAGCGCAGGCAGCGCTCCTCACGCTGAAGAAGGCACGGAAGCCAATGGGACGGGCATAGCGACAAAAGGAAAAGCCATCGCGCTGAAGCGGGTCGTGCATGCTCACATTCTACCGGTCTCAAACCAGGCGTTATCACTAGATGTCTCCCGCGCCGTCCGCAGTAGGCCGCTCGAGAGTTATAGACAAGCCTTTTGCCGACTGTGCGTGTTCGCCAACTTAATGACCGGTTTTACATTTGCACTATCCCTATTCGCGATCCCCAAAGGCAAGGCAACCTCCCTTCTGAATTACAGGGATATTGCACGGCACTACCGCCTTCTCCGCTGCCGATACAAAACCCTGCACTCATACCTCAACCCCGCAGGCGGCCCATAGGCTGCGGATATTACAAACACGCACTTTCCCATACAGAAGAGAACAGATCCCCGTCACCAACACATTTTTACTGCCCTTACCTGATTAGATTGCTTGGCACCCGACGCCGACTACCATTCTTACCGCGACGGCCCCGCAGACCCATACACCGTTCTCTCCCCTCACCTCGGGGAGCAGATGTTGCGTGACCCGGGGGAGTCAGCAAAGTCGTGACCACCTTTCCGACCATGACGGTAGCGGCGTTTATCTGTGCCTCCGACATTCCCAATACCTGATAACAAAGGAAGAAATAAGGTATTTCTTTTTTTCTTACTTCCTTTCCAGCCTTTCTCCAGAGTTCGCAGATAGTAAACTAATGGAACGCCCAATTTTCAGAATACTAAATTAATGTTCAATATCCGGGGGAGCCCAGCAGATTGAGATAACTGGCGAGGCAGTGGAAGCAGTAAGCAAATATATCTACTCAATCAAAGTAACGACCCCGGGTCGCAACCATGAGGCAGTGTTAATTAGAAGGACAAGGATAGGGCGGAGTGCAATGTGCAGGCATTCTCAGATAATCAATGGCAGCCTACAATTGTACCTGAAGAATAAAGTGTATGATAGCTGCATCTTACCGGTACTCACCTACGTGGCAGAAACGTGGAGGCTCACTAAGACATTTGAACTTAAATTAAAAACCACTAAACGGGCAATGGAGCGGAAAATCATAGGTGTAACATTAAGGGACAAGAAGAGAGTGGAATGGGTCAGGGAACAAATGCGTGTTAGGGACATGCTAGTAGTATTAAGAAGACGAAATTGGCACACGCAGGGCATGTTATGCGAAGAAAAGATAACCGTTGGTCGTTAAGGGTAACAGAGCGGATCCCTAGAGGAGGCAAGCGTGGCAAGGGGCGGCAGAAAGTCAGATGGGCAGATGAGATCAAGAACTTTGCGGGGATAAATTGGTCACAGTTAGCGCAGGACCGGGGCAATTGAAGATATCTTGAGGTGTCAATGCCCTGATAAGCTTACAGATTCTGATGATGAGGAGGATGATGGTGATGGAGCCTTAAAGAGCATAATACTATGCACAAGAAGCCTGTCGCAGGGCGCCTCGTCCTCCAGTGCACCGAAACCGAGAAATGATAAGTGCATCAATGCACGTGGACTCTAATATAGACTTTTAACGCTTCAGTATCACTCCGTTAGTACGCGGCTGCTTCGACGAGAAAGGAGTTTTTTATAACCGACGTGGCGAGAACATCGCTTAACATATCTACTCCTTTGATGAACCTGTTGTTATAACATATATTTGTGGTGTGCGTGGCTAGAAGGGCCAATATAAACAGAGAAAGCGCGATGTGCCAGTGTTTGGGTCATAGTGGTGTCACGCATTTGGTGTAGGACGTAACGCCATCACGTGTTGAAGTCTCGCGTCGTCCGCCCCACTTACAGGTTGAACTACAATGAGTGTGACGTTGAGTGCGGTGTTGGGAGAATAAACACTAAGGTGAATTACAGTTAACGGTGAATAGTCAATTCAAGTTGATGGGCCAGTATTGATAATCGCTGATGTTTTCATGTAAGGTGCAATGTACCTCCGAACTCATGGCAGCAAGTCACAATTCCCCGCAGACCCACTTAGACGAACACGCGTGTGTCGGTAACGGCAGCTGCCAGTCTCAGGGCCCATCTTCCTATTTCTATTGGAAGCTTCTTCAACACACAAACGTAAAATATGCTAACTTTCACAATTTAAAAAAAAGTGTCAATAAGACTCCTCACCTCACACAAGATAGCTCAGGTGCAGCTATTACTTTTCTCGGTCTGAAAGTGCCTCCTCGTTACGCTCATCCTAATATAAAGATAATAATTATTCCAGGGGATTGTCCACATCACCTAATTTCGAGAAAAAATAATATCAACTTCTCCCCTTATTCTCGTGGCGTTTGCGGCGTCAAGACAATGCCGGTGATGATGAATGTGGGAGCCTCATTAAGCAATTATGCAATGGGCGTAACAAGTAGAGAGATCAATACTATTTCTTTACCATAAATCGTTGCCTGATATACCCTTCTAACTAAAAAGAAGAGCGCTATGCGCCGACCATTGTCGTTCGTACTTCAGGAGCAGGGTATTTTGCCTTGCAGTGGTGATTGGGAAAACAATTTACATAAAAACATGGAAATTTGTTTTGATGTGACGCCCAGCAAGCACGCTCCGCTACGTATAACGAAGCTTTACGCTACATTTTCGACAATTATGTGATAAACGTTACAATACTAGGAGACAGCAAATAGACAGCAACACCCGGGTAAGTGCGTACTTCACCTATACTTGCTTTTGTGCTTTGAAGGCTTGAGGCAGCAACTACCGGACTGTCACATCCCATGGTTACATCGCAATATCGCACTGTTGCATCAACTATGCGTCTCTTTCTTCTCTTTCACTTGTTTCCTTTTCACGCAAACTACACCGACAGCCGCACACATTGCGACGGCCAACAGCTTCTGCAAGTGAGTGCTTTCTACCGCGTGAGCCGGTTCATGTCACCTCCCGTCGCAACCCGCTGTCCTTGGCCACGACGTTATGCTAAAATGTTCCATATCTGCACAATTGTTTAATACAGCTATGTAGTTATTGCATGTCAAAGCAAGTTGCACGAATTGCAAGGACTAGTGAACAGTGTTCTTGTTGCAGCCGGCTACGGCATCGGGGATGGCCGATTGTGTCTTGTATGAAACGCTTGCTTTGTGGAACTGTCAAACACCTTTTTGCAACACTCTAGGTAACGTTTTTATTTTGTAGCTGGAAACACACATGATGGCTATTGCCCATAAACAGCAACGCAAGCCAGTTGGCCTCAAAAGCAAGCACGTAATTCGAAGAATACTACCGAAAGAGGGTTAGCGGAAGCTTTCAGCGGCCTCGGCCATTAGAGCCAATGGTAAATGAACCAATGCATGGAAGATTAGAAAATGCGATGTTCTTTTGCAAGATAGGTAGAAGCGCACACTTCCAGTGCAACGTGGAACGTTAATTAAACTTTTTTCTTCTGTTGCGCTGGCCCCTACAGGAACCTGAGAATAGCTTAGAATACGTTGGCAGAGTTGATGATGGTGTAAACAAAATACGTGCCTTCTGTCAGTGCTCGCCGCTATGGAAACATGCAAATCAATATAGTCAATGTAGCCAAACGAGCTTGATTGATCGATTGTGTGGTTTAACGCGCCGACGCAACGCAGGCGATGAGGCGCGTCGTAGTGGAGGGCTCCGGATTAATTTTGGCCACCTGGGGATCTTTAACGTGCGCCGAAATCTCGTACACGCGGGCGTTTCTGCTTTTCGCCTCCATCAGAAAAGCGGCCGCCGCGGCCGGGAATCGAACCCGCGACCTCGTGCTCAGCAGCGCAACTCCTTAGCCACTGAGCCACCACGGCGGGTCAGCCAAACGAGCTTATTTTGTACTCTGTAAAGGGAACCAATGGTGTCGCCCTTTATTATTTGTGTCAACGAGATCATGCACTGTCTTAATATTGGAGCTGGTAGGTTGCCCCAAAAGCTCTCGATCACTGACCAGCGGGCAAAGCTTCAAAGTCCACTTTTGGTAGTTGAAATTTATGCAGTCAGTCAAGGTTATATCGTTTTTTGTGACCTTGGGCCTACTGTCCAACAAACACACCACAAAAAACGTATTGGGCGCAAACCATAACGCTTTCCATATATTCTTCATTGCCAGGGAAAAAGATCAGACACATTATTGACAGGATTCTAACACCATGGCCGTCTGCGACCGGCGGGTGGAAATGTGTGCCTGAGAACTGCCGACCCTGTTTTGATGGATGGAGGAATGAGCGATCTTGAACAGATGGTATGGCCTCTGCACGTTGCCGTGCTTTACGAGCTGATGTGCCACTTTTGTTTCACATGCCATTTAGCCCTGCAATCTCAGCAAAACCGAAATGGTAACGGCAATGAACATCTTTAAACATGGTATGATATCCCTTCTTTAAAGAACTACGTACTCAGCTTACTCCTTCGGAGAGGCCGAAAAGGTGGCAGCCTTGGCGTTACTTGTTTTCACAAAAGGCAAACGGCGCTATTTCCTGAATTGAATCCTAATTTTTGGTATATCTTCGGGGACGTTGTTTCTATGCTGCTGCAGGCTGGAGTATTCCGCCATTGTCATATTTTTAGGGCTTGCACGCCTGTAAAAAATGCACCTGAACTGTGGTAATTGGTTTTACCGATTTCGCCGGTAGGGCAAAACAATCTACTCTGAGTGTGGCAAAACGTAAGAAAAAAACAAACCATTCACCGCTATTTTCAAGCGACAACAATGAAGTAGGATACTTTCCTGCTATACGCCTCGAACGCGGCCTGTACGGGCGCCACTGAAATCCCCCTAGCGGCCCGTTTCGAAAGCAGGCGCGGGAGTCCCCGGCCCGATCCCTCCTGTCGCCGTTGCTTTTGGGGCTCGTTCAAGACAGCGATTTACCGTTTGTTCGCGTTCGAAATACCGAATAACGTGGCGCAGGCACTCTGTTTGCAAGACTGGTGTGTTCACGAGAGTATAAACGTTTATGACGCGATCTTAGAAAGATCTATATGAGCGCCGGGCGTGTGTCACAGGCCGGCGTCCCAAAGCCAGCATTTGCATGCAGCTGATTGCAATTCCGCTCCCCTGAAATTTAGTGGAAGTGTCTCCGTAAGCAGTGTTTCCTCCGATGGTCATGTTGCGGCCATACACACTATGATGTAAACCGACTTTGTGCACTACAAAATCCAGCGGAGCACTCATACCTGACAGCACAAAAGTTACGCCTGCCAATATCACATATCAGATATTGATCAGTACCCTGAACAAGCCAATGCGGCATAAATTTCGCAAACATTGTACCAAAGAACTCCGATGGATAATGCAAAATTACAGTCCGGAGTCAGCACACGACGACAAATTTAATGCTGGGTCGTCTTGTCCCGAGGTGAGCGCTCGCTAATATTCATCTGTTACATTTATCCTCCACGAGAAGCGCGAAGACGGGTTTATAGAGTAATCCGCGTCCGCGACCAAACTGTTCTTCGAAACATCGTCGTATGACACAGGGAGGCTGCAGAATCTAGCATAAACCGAAATAAGAGACCCTTATCAGATACGACACTCTTCCAACGAGCCCGTGTGTACGAGATTGCGGCGCACGTTCAAAGGATATCTCCAGGTGGTCAAACTTATCCGGAGCCCTCCACTACGGCGTGCCTCATCGTCTCCGTTGCGTCGGCGCGTTAAACCCTGCAATAAATCAATCAACTCTTTCAACAACACCTCGTATTTCTTGTGAACTGCTTACCCTGTATTCTTCAGAAAATGCGTCCGCCGAATGATCAGCCGTTCGTTGAAGGCGAAAAACAAACGAAAAGGGAACACGCAGCTTGTGTGTGCGAATAATAAACGTTCATTTGTTGATTTCGCTCCGCATTTCTAAACAACGACAGCTGAGCGTCCTCGTCCACACCCCCCCCCCCCCCCATGTCTAGCGAAATATCAGTAGTTGTCTGGGGAATACTACCTGCTCACACACACGTCTTTAGCATTTCAGAAGCTGCACTCGGTTTTTTTTATTCCCGTACGACTATTCTATTTATTCCTGACTTGCAGACCATTCATTTTCCCGTGGTTTCATTAACATATACCTTGGTTCTTACCATAAGGCATGAGTGGGCACATATCTGACAATGCACAGCCTTTCAGTGTACTTAACACTTTCGCGTGGCTTATATTCCCATAAAAGGCACAAGTTTTTGTACACTATTGGGTTATCACATCCCCGAAACATATTTTTCTACGACGTACATATTCGAAGCAAAGCCGCATTTGTTGTCTGCGCTGCAAAACGAACCAACCTCTTACAGTGTCAATATCAGGTCTAAACGAGGTGACAATAAATAGAATTCACGTGTGCTGACGTGTTCGAAGGTGACAGCGGTGATATGCTGCTGCCGTCGCCGACGCCCGCAAAAGCGGCCAAGAAGCGCGCAGAACCGCCTCCCCGGGTAGCTCTTGCTGGCGTTCAAGCGCTCTACCAAGACGCAGCTGTTTTTTTAAGCACCCTAAACGTGCAGTTAGCTTACAGACGTCACCTTAACAAGTTGTTTAGTGCGCGGAAAGGCAAAGAGAAGCGAAAGAGAACCAAAACACTGCATGACCGCCTATCAGCCACGCAGCGCTAATCCCGCAAACGCCGCGGAGAAGCGGCGGCAGGCGGCGCAGCGATCGCGAATCTCGAGGCGTTTACGAAAGTGAGCTGGAATTTTTAATATTTTTTAGCATTCACGACTTTCCGATTTTTCGAATGCCTAATGTTTCAGTTATTAGCCCAACATTGCCAATGTTTTGTCAATGTCTTTCGTTTTAACAAGCGAACTTCCCGTTGAAGGAGCTGTCCGAAGTTTAGATCGGAATCATCATTTTTCTTAGAAGCACATCTGCTGGGCGTACGAGACACGTGCCACCAAACAGCTTCTACTACCGTTTTATTCATCCATTGAAAGCTCGTGGAAAGGTCTATCATAAGAACGTGTATTAAAAATGCAAAAAACAGCTCAAGTTTTCACTCGATGCAAGATAGCTTTCGTCAATAGCCGACCAGCTTCTGATAGCGGGGTACCGAAACCAGCCTTTTACAACCGTAGAAGAATCCGCACTGCGGGGTTAAAAAAGAGGAACAGGACATCCAAGGAGCCTTACAAGGGAGCGAAAGTGATAAGTTATCAGTGATTTCTTACATGCATCGGATAGCCCACAATTGCAAAAACATAGGAATAGGAGCTATTGTAAAAGTTCTATTTCTTCTGCGCCCAAAAGTTTATGCGAGGCATTTGAGAGTTAACAAAAGAAAAATTCCCCCGCATTTCCCCGAGGGGGAGAATGTGAAAGTGCGAATGCACGCTTGTCGGCCCGCTTGCGGCGCTTGCGCTCGGCCCCCGCAGCCCACCGCCCTCGCCGCCTTCTCTTCCATCTCTTCCATCGGGTTTGTAGTATCACGTGTACACCACGCAGTTATCAAGCCGCTATAACGCCGCTGAGTCGCCAACGCACGGCCGCTGACGACGTAGTTTGAATGCGTTAAAGATATAAGGCGCGTCAAACACTGATATCACCGTCGCGTCCGTGGCTTGGTCGGTAGAGCGTCGCGCTGCGGCCGCAAAGTCCGCGGATCGAACCTGGCGCCGGATGCTGTTTCTTTATAGAGGAGCACTGCGGACGCCGACCGCCGCCGCCGCGGTGGATGGTTTGGGGTCGCTTATAAAGTGCATTCGCACTTAAAAAGAACAATGCAGTCTTGGTCAGTTAACGAGGAAACCCAGTTTGTATCCGTCAAAGGCGTCGTCTATTCAGGCCCCGCTGTCTTGTCGGAAAACGTATGTATTCGAAATGGGAGGACGCCTCAATGAAAGAATAAAAGAACATAACTATTATGTAGGTAGGGCGAATAGCGGGCAACTTTGGAGGCTACTATCGGATTGTCGTGGCTGCACCCCAATATACCATCAAACACAGGTGATTGCAAAACAAAGAATAAAATAACGAGAGAATTTATTGGGGCTGAACAACTAGACCACCGTAAAGATAATTGTATGAGCATACCCATGTTGTCCCTATCCAAACAAGAGAATAATTTTCTGTCCCCCGAGTAGTTCAGGAAGTGTTTGTGAAACATGGCATTGGTGCAGTGCACTTGACCACCGCTTGGGATATTTCTATCATTTCTGTTAGTCTTGGTTTTCTTTTTTGACAGTCAGCATATATATGTGACATTCAGTAAAGCTTGATGTCGGCTAGTTGGTGTAACATGATTTAAAGGTACGTTGCGCTCGTGAAAGTCTACGTTTTCCCGTGCAAGTCTTTGTGTTCACAGCAAACGCAATGTATCTTCAAAAATATGTGACATGCCGAAACATAAAAATTCACTGTGAAGTCAGCGCTTGTGGTTGTCATTTTTTTTTTTCATTTTTCGCTTGGTTCTTTTTGCGCTGTTCTCCTCTTTGTACCCTTTTGAAATGCCCGGGCGCAAAGTACCAAAAAGAAAACATGTTTCCTTGAGGTCATATGTAACTTCAGAGCACAAACTTCGGCTATTTTACCATTCAAATAAATTCGAACAAGGGCAACTAGGCCTAGTATTTAATACTCTTCACATGTTGGTGTAACAAGTTTTTGTTATGGCACTCTCACTTAGAAGTAAGTGCGATAAAATAACGTAACTTTCAATGGTGCACGCGAAGAGATGGATGAGGGGCCACAGGAGATGTTAAGGTGGACACCACGAATAAGTCCATTTTTTTTAAACTTGCGCAGGCTTGAGAAGACTTGCAACAGCAGGTAGTGATCCTTGGGAAGTGATGTGTGAAATTTTACAGCAGGAGCAGTGAACAACCCTGAACCAGCGTATTAAAGACGATACTTAAGGAAGACGTCACAGACGGCTGGCGCGAAACATTATGCGTACTTCCTCACCTACACAAGAAGACAAGCAGAAACAGCGCATACGCCAGCAAAGGAGCAGCAGTATTGATCACGGGAAAGTCGTGACAACTTTCGGTGTTCCAAATTCGCGCTCAAGGCAAATGCGCATTGAGATATTCTGGTTCTTTGAATGCCAAGGTCCTAGGTGCCGGCTTACGTTGGTCAGCGCCCTGGTAAAATAATGCTGAAGATACCAGTAGATCTATAAAGTCATTTTTTGTAATAGGTATTGGCGCAGCACAGAATTCCGAGATGTTATTTTACACTTTTGAACTGCCAGATTTTCGGCCGCCTTGTCGTCGCAATAACGGTAAAGTTTGAACACACTGTGTTACGTGTACATTTTGTTAAATTTACAAAAGCGAACTATTGGGTGTCGTAAAGACACACATAAAACCAGTGTGCTCTCGCAGAGGTGGTTTTCGGCACATTCGATAGATACCCATTAGATTCTTCGGTACGTTCCAAAGTAATACTAAGTTGCTAAAATTGTTTTTGTGTTTCCTTGAAACACAAATACAAGAAAAAATACAAGAAATACAAATACAAGGAGAATTTATACTGACTCCATTAGAAGTGAGTAACCAACTGAACTAAGCAACGTATAAGAGCAGTGCTGCAAGCAGTTTAAGACGTATTTCGTGGAAACAGCGCAGTGGCCGATTTACATCATCCTGAAAAGTGTAAAAATCAGGTAGCCGGCAGTTCCATGCGCATAAATGAATATACCACGCATTTTTCTTGAAGAAAATCGGGTATGCATTGGCAGTATGTACTACCAATCACCAGATTCACTTGTTGCAACAGAAAACAGAAATATACACTCAACATCAAAGCGCGTTTGCAGGAGCAACACGAAAGGCGAGTAAACCTAGCTTACCTCCAATATTCACAAGCCATTCAGGGTACAACATAGGCATACCTAAACATGCCAAGGCCTTAATATACTGACTGGAAAATTTTTTTACATACCTTTGAACCCTAAGTGGTGCCGATCAGCCACGTACGCGCAACCCGTTTCCCCCGTTCAGGTGTTGATACATTACCGGCGTGGAAACCCTCATGGTACCATAAAATTAGGAAGGGGGCGCAACAAACAGCGCCGACCAACCGAATAACTTTATATTCCGCCATATGATCCACTACCATTCTGTCAACAGGTGCAAATAAAAAGAAGAAAGTCATTCACTGTAACACACAACATCTTCCATCTGAGTCCTAAACAAGAAACTGCAATTTTTTTCTTCATTTACCGAAGGCGGTTGCGGGTGTTACATGGCGGAGGGGGTTGAAAAAAATAAAACGTGTAAACACAGCAACACTCACGCAAATACAAGTACATACACATTCATGTCAAAATGTTTAGGTACAAAATAATGGGACACAAAAGGGGGCTACAGTAATGCAATTCCTAGAAATCTGTGTAGACGTTTGTAAATGGAACGAACATTGAAACAAATGTGACTCCAATCTCTGCTGTCAATTTTGTTCGACTGCGGAGCTCTAAGCGACACTCACAACTATTACCCATGAGATGTCAGAAGAATTCTCACACGTGGCTCCAGAAAGAGTGAAACCAGAGACAACTAAATGTACTTCACCGCACTTTTTATTACTGCACAATGGTGGTCACGATTACTTTATATTCTTCCTTTTATTCAGGCTAATCTTCTGGCGTCTTTAGTTTCCGAAGCCTTTCAAGGCTGCCCGGATCCAATTGAAGGGGGTGCAATAACGGTTTCCGTGTTTTTAGGGGCTCGGGTGGTCGGCGTCTCAAGTTGCCACGTTACTACAACACCTGAACACTTGTTTTCCGACGCCGTGGGCTACCACGTAATGCTACAAAAAGTGTATAATGGGTAAAACCGGTTCAAAATAAACTAACAAGATTTAAAGATTTGTGCAACGACAGTGTCCACTTCACGCAGAAGCAGAAGCGCTTTGTAGACAGGCCATAATTTGTGTTACACTGAAATACCCCCCGGCTCTTGACGCTAGGTCCGATCGGTGGTGGTCGGTCGAAACAAGAAAATGCGTACTTGCATGGGGCAAGGGCCACGTTGATCAACGAGGACGAGCGTCAAGGGCGGGAATTGTGATGCGCGCGCGTTGCCCTTGCAACTACCCTAAACTGGGGCTGACGAGGCATGGAAATTGCTCAAACCGTGTTAAAAGCAAGAGAGGGCACCACCACCTCATTAAGTGCACAATTCTTCCTCTCACCGGCACTCCTCCGGCGCCCAATCAGCACGCGCCGTGTGGCAAAAGAGAGACTTACAATCTTTCAATACAGTGATTCGCTGCATGCTTCCCCTTTCGAGCTTTTATATTAGCGGAGATTGCCCGGGAGTTCTTAATATTGAGGCGTGGTGATGGCACCGTGGAATTTCTATGCTGTTGGGTACGTTTGCAACGTATCCCCGCCTTCCAATGCGACGCCCCCACCCTAAAATAAATGCATGTACAAGCCAACAATACATCATTTCAAAACGACGCCCCCTTTTTTGGCGAATTCGACCTCTGGTGGACTTGTTGTTCGTGAACTGAATTCCATGTACCAGCTGGGCTCGTCACGCAACGCGCTGCCAAGTCAGCCTTGCGACAAGCATGACTGGGCATGTCAATGAACAACTAGACATCCACTGGGAAATATCTTAGTCTGTTATTCTGCGGTGAGTGGTGTCTTCTTTCGGTTCGCTCCGTACTTTGTGTATTGTAGCACCGGCATCATGTCTAAAGATGTCTGCTCTCTCAGGTGGCAATTATTGATCTTTTAAGGGCAATAAGATGGCCACATGGCGTGCAGAATAACCGCAACCCTTCGATACAGACGATTGTCACAGCAAGCATCTTTGCTGGAACATATTTCTAGTACGGGAACTTATGGATTTTACAACTTAGTGAAATAAGCGGCACAATCAAGGAGGCTGACGGGACAAAAAAAAATTATTTTTCGAAAGTTTCCCGGAAAATTAAAATTTGGTGCCATAGGGTGCGGTTACAACATACACCTATGTTTTTCTTTGAACGAGCAAACCACCTCAACGCAAAATTTTTGTTCTAACAGCATCAACGTATTCTAGTGTGCGCAACTTTTGCAACTTGTCGTGATAATGTATCCCGAAATATGCAAACAAAAGCTATTAAATGCGGAAATATTCCCAAAGTGCTTGGTAATAACCGTATAAAATGCAATAATTTTTGGCGTTGTATTTTAAAACTAGGCTGTAGCATGGTTTTATTTTCAGAAACATTTATTTGTGTATTTTTTAACAACTACGAAATGAGACAAAATATATCAACTTCCATACAGCGTTCTTTATTATATTTAGGACACGATCTTTTGATAATGCAGACCCCGGGCTTATGGGTTTCTTATTATGGTACTGCAGTGATAAACGAGACATCCTACAAGCAGGACATAAGCAGGAGCAGAGCATGGCAAGCGCCACGAGGTTCTCTAAGCGTACCCGCTCCGGCGTAGAGCTGCACCCCTCGTAGTCAAAATACGTTTATGCAATGGGGTATTCGTTACAGTAAATGCTAGTTAATTCGAACTGGAAAGGGACCACATTTGTTCGAATTAAGCGTATTTCGAACTAGCCGGCGGGCGCTCAAATGGATGAACATCGCTTCAGACTGCGCGACACAACACATAGAAGAAAAATCTCGACCCGTTATTGCAATTAGGCGCTACTACACGTTTGTTGCGCAGGATACGTGATCGCACGCTCAGAACAGCGGCACGGCAAAAGAAAGTCTGGAACGGCATGCGCCGCAGCACTGGCGCATGCCGTTGCGGGAGCGAAATAAGCTGTTCGCAGCCCCAGAGCGCGCGCAGGCTGCACTGCTGTTTTTTGTCTGGTTGGTGTTTTTGCATCTCTGGTAAATTTGGTTTGCTTTGGATTTCCAGCACATTGCAAATACTCTGGGCGGACTTATCTGCGAGAAGTAATAGAAATCAGTTGATCCCAGTTCTTATGAACCGTTCTGGATATCGACGCGTTGGAATTATCGGTAGTTTTCGCCTACTGAAATATACGGGGCTGTGCTGGACCAGCGCGTCAATTCGAATCAAGCGTAAGTTTGAATTACCTGAGTATGAATTAACGAGCTTTTGCTGTATAGATTTTCGTTCAGCGACGAAAAAAATATTTTTATGGTGTCAACATACTTTGGGCAAGACAGAAAGCCCATCGCAAACAAAACAATTTTTTTGAACCTTGAGTGTAACAGGGTAAACCTGCAAGGCAGTTATTTCTACAGTTTTCAATTATACAGCAAGGGTACTTCTCCGCATTTGCCTTGATTTTTCGTGGTTGGCCCTGCTTCCACTTTTTTCCTGGCCTGCTGCACCAGCGCTTATTTTCTCGCTCGTGGTAACTAAAGTGGCTTTTGTAAGCATCGGAGCTGCGAGGCACTGAAAGCGACACTGCTGGGTAGGTTCATGCTTGGCGCTGTTTGACGAGATAATCTTGGCGTGTTTCGGCCAGGCGCGTGGGGACGGCTAGTACCGCCCTGGTTAAGGAATTTTGGGGCTAAACGAAGCACAGTTCATGCCTGTATATCTGCGCGAGGACTTGGTATCACCAAGAGCAAGAAAGAAACCGCGGTTTCCCTTTATGTCTGCTATTTCAAAATGCACTTATCAGGGCTGATATTTTTGCAAAACCAGCAAGCATGCCTAGAATAGCACAATAATATCGCACACCGGTTATTTTCAACTCCGGTACGCCATGATAACAGCTTCGCGTTAGGTCGACTACCACGTATCCTTGGAATCTGGAATGTTTTAATTGCCTGCCAGCGATAGCAAACAACCGTCAAGGGGAAAAGTAGTCGCGAATGGTTCCATGGTTTTTTCTCTGCAAGAGTGGTCAAACTGCACAATCGCATGCAAAATCTTCGGCTTGTGCAGTTTAATAAGGATACATGCTACCTAAAAGTAAGTGAAAAGTGTTGCATTATCCCCCTATTTGCCACACTTCCAGTGCTACAACGACGTCTTTCTAGGTAATTTTATAACAGTTGCCTTAGAAGCATTGTTTTACTACAATTTTAATAATATAGGTGGTTGCTTCGCACCTGAACCGGGAGCGCGGAGGTGCTTTTGAGTATGTCTTAGAAGGTAGAAAAATTTTGTGGCAGTGTTTGTCCCGATATATGCGAAACCACGTATGCGGCTCTGCGTTTTCCGACAGAAGACACGTTATGTGCATTGTTGTAGCTCTTAAAATTTAAATATAAAGGTTGTGTTTCCCCTCGGTGGGGTTAATGTGTAATAAGTTTGTGTTGAAAGTGCTAACCCACGAGACCATGAAACTGAACCTATGAGATTAAGTAGTTTCTTGTGGAGCCAAACGTGATCAAACTTCCATGATTAGGCGAAGCAGTAATTCACAAGGAACCACATAATTACCCGCATTACAAATTAATAAAAGACTGACGAATTTTATTTGCACTGCATTGAACCAACTGAACTTGCATGATGCGAAAAGGACTATAGAAGCTTCTTGCCGCGAGAACAAAACCGCGGTTTCTCTTTATGTCTGCTATTTCCAAACGGTTTGAAATGGCTGATAGATTTGGAAAACAAGCATGTATGCCTAGAATAGCACACAAATATCGCACACCAGTTATTTCCAACTCCGGTACTCCATCATGACAGCTACGCGTTAGGTCGATTACCACGTATCCGTGCAGTCTGGAATATTTTAATAGCCTCCAGCGATAGCCCACAACCGTCAAGGGGAAAGGAGTCGCGAAGGGATCCATAGATTTTTCTCTGTAAGAGTGCTCACACTGCACATTCACGTGCACAATCTTCGGCTTGTGCAGTTTGTTAAGGATACATGCCACCTAAACGTAACTGAAAAGCGTTGGAATATCCCCCCCTTTGCCACACTTGCAGTGATGCCATGACGTCTTTTTAGATAATTTCATAACAGTTGCCATAGAAGCATTGTTTTACTACAATTTTATAATATGAGCGCTTTCCTCGAAACTTAACCGGGAGCGCGAAGGTGCTTTTGAGTATGTCATAGAACGTCGAAAAATTTTGTAGCAGGGTTTGTCCCGATACATGCGAAACCACGTATGCGGTGGTGCGTTTTCTGACAGAAGTCACCTCATGTGCATTGTTGTGGCTGTTAAAATATAAATATAAAGGTTGTGTTTCCCCCCGCTGGGGTTAATGTGTATTAGGTATGTGGCGAAAGTGCTAACCCACGAGACCATGAAACCGAACCTATGAGATTAAGTAGTTTCTCGTAGAACCAAACGTGATCAAACTTGCATAAGTATGCGAAAGAGTAATTCACAAGAAACCGCATATGATTACCTGCTTTACAAATTAATAAAAGACTGGCGAATTTTATTTGCAGTGCGCTGAACCAACTGAACTTGCATGATGACAAAAGGACTATACGAGTTATTTCCAGTGCGTTGAGCCAACTGAACTTGCATGATGACAAAAGGACTATACGAGCTTCTTGCAGCTTTTAGCCCAATTTGATGGTTCAAGCAACGAGTAAGAACACTTCTGATGCACACATGAAAGAAATGGCCATTTATTGATAAAGAACTGTATCCTAGCGAAGTTTATTTGCCAGTAGCTTAAACGTTTGAATGTTTATTGCAATAAATATGAAATCAGTGCGTGGGTGCAGTACCTTCGATATGTTTTGCGTTGCTCTACTCAAGGCAGCACAACTAGGAATATATGTATGACAACGGCACATTTAAATGTATTTTTTTATTACGAAGCGTAACCGGTGCCCCAATGCACCAGTAGAACATTCAGTTTGCTGCTTGTAAATGCTAGTCAGCACCTAGTTATCAAGGGGCGTGCGGAGTAAAAGGTTAAACACAATATGATTAATGGTACCAACAACATTCGTCACCTGTAAGGAACTCACGACTTTTTAGTTGAGTGCGCACACATAGAAAATGAATGAATTGCGATATCCGCGGGAAAGAACTTCTTCCTATGCCAACCTTGCTTTGTTGGATGCGTAGGTGGAATGAAAGCGGGTTGCATCATCTCCTGAAATTATGTGCAGTAAATTTACACTCTCGACTATACCTTCAGCGAAAATGCTCACCATTGAAAGGAACTTTTGTTTTTCTGCGTTACATATCACCTTGGTTTTGAGATCTGGCTAGATCTGGCCAGATCTTGGCAGATCTCAAAACCAAGTTTGTTGCACCGACCAGTTGACGATTCTTCGTGTTATTGATATTTTTTGTCTTGCGCCTCCCCGCGAGTTAAGAAACATTTAGAACAAGCTACCATTTGTAAAATATTTTTTGTGTTCTTTGGGTGCGCTGTTCCTCACCATTGTTACATAACGGCTTCTCCTCTACCCACGTGCGCAAACCGGTGTTCTTAACGCGCCTTTAACACAGAAGTCGTAGAAATTGTAATTTTGAACATTGCGCAAGAAAGCCGTTTGGCGACCGCGTTAGCCATTGTAGAGAAAATAAAAATCCTTTGCCACCAAAAAAAATGTGGCAGCTTTTTCGTTCTGTAGGATGCAGCCTGCAGGTTGTACTCAGCAGCTGGTGGTGGGTTCTGTTACCAAAGCAAAAGAGCGAATGAGGAAACGAGCCGAAGGGAGCATACAGATAACATCCACACAAACGCTGTTTCCGAAGACAACTTTTTGTCCTCAATCTCTGTGTTGCGGAATTTTCCTTGGCTACAAAGATTTTATAGCCCACGCTGTTTTCTTGTTTTTCACGTTCCAAGTGTGACAGTGTTGCAGATCATGGCACAAACACCCAACACACAAAACTTCTACTCCACAACACTTCTTCAGTGCTTCGTTGCTCACCTACCGGACGAAAGCTTTCGTGCACCAGGACATCTGCTGTCTATGCTTGCTGAGAGAGAAGCCCTGACAATTGAAACCTGCAATTGAAGGAGTCGGCAAAGCCGAAATTGAGCATTATGCCTTGGCGCAGCAGTGGCGCAGATGAAAGTGCAGTGCTTTCCTATCATCCCGTCGGTCCGCACATCATTGTGCTCGTCCCGATCTTCCACGATGCAGAGAATAGTGGAAGAAGAGAAACTATTTCGGGCAGTATGAAGAAGATGAAGTTGCTGAGTATGCATTAAATGTCGCTGTGCTCAACGGGGAAGACAGATCACGCATATTATAAGGATATATGAGAAGTGGGTAAAGAATTGGTAGAAATTTTGGTGAGCATCTAGCAGACAGCACATTTTGTATCTACTACTGTGAGGGCCACCACAAAAAAAGTGGTTGACAGCTTACACTGTCAATTTTGCGATTGCTTGCGTCCAAAAATGTTTTCCAATCATACGCGATTGGCAGAGAAAAACAGTAATATGTTATATCCGTATTTCTAGGGGTTCCCAAATTGCGAACCAAGAAAAAGAAATAATTGAGTAGGGTCCGAAGAAACGAATGATTCGGGTCTTTTTCACGATATTTAAATTGTCGCTATTATAGTGAGCCTTTCATCGAAAAACTGAGTTTTTGTTTCTTAAAATCGTGCTTTTTATAACGATATACATATGATAATATTGGCGTAAAATTATTATTCCGAAAACAGGTGTAAAACATAAGAAAGCATTGACAAGGTAAAACCAAAATTTTCCTTTGAAGTGCATTGTTGAACGAATATAGGGTTGGGACACTGCGCGGTTGAAAGGTGGTAGAGGCGCTACGCGCCCACATCCAGCCACGACGACCAGCTAGTTGAGCGCTTCTACGAAGATGTGGAATCGGCAACGGCTAAAGTAAAAACACAGTATACCGTAGTTTCGGAGACCTCAATGCTAAAGTAACCAAGAATCAGTCTGGGGAAAACGCAGTTGGGAACTATGGTCTGGGCTGTAGAAATAGCAGGGGGGACCTACAAGTCGAGTGCGCAGAACGGAATGATTTCCATCATTAACACCCTATTTTATGGACAGGAGAGCCGAGAGTGACGTGGAGGAGCGCGAATGTGATAATAAAAATGAAACGGACTTCAATAATGTGATAACCCGGGTGTCGTGCAGGATGTGGAGATGCTCGGAAGGGAAACGTGTAAGTGACATTAGTATGGTAATATCTCGAATTAGGGTAGATTTGAGAAGGGCCCGAAACAAGCTAGTACGAAAGAAGCCGATCATGATCTAACAGTAAGACGTAAATTGGAAGAATCAGGATCGCGCTGCAGAACCGATATTCAGTTCTTGACAGGAAGCTACGCTTACGACGCAGGAGCCAGCGACAGTCTTACAACGCATTATCACGGGAGCGTGCAGCAGAAGTCGGGGTACGATGGCTAGACAGGATATGGTAAACTTCCAAATGCGAAAAATCTAATTAAGACACGGAAAACGATGACAATGTCTACCCCAGCTGAAAGAATAAAATAGCGGAGCTTTCGAAGGTAATCATGACGTAAAACAACTGACATACGGAAGTATAATATGGAGAGGATCGAATATGCGGTAAAGAACGAAGGAATCCTGAAAGCAGTAAAGAGGCGTCTACACAGGGGGAAAATCAGACGTGTGCACTTAAGACAACAAGGCAATGTGATCAAAAATAGGATAAAATTGTTTTAGTAGCCGAGGAGTTCTACACAGATCTGTACAGTACCCGGGACATCCAGAATAATGAGAACGAGAAAATATATCAGAGGAGATAGAAATCCCACCAGTAAAAACAGAAGAAGTAAAGAAGGCTTTGAAATAAATGAAAAGGGGCCAAACACCAGGTGAAGATCAGATAACAGCACACCCCTTGAAAGACGGCGAGCGCACCTGTATACGCAACGCCTAATTACTGCCAGTGGACCGGAACCTTCGAAGAACGCGAATATCATCTTAATTTATAATGAAGGGGACATGAATAACATTAAAAATTACAGGCCGATCAGCTTACGCTACGTCGTCTACAAAGTACTTACCAAGGTAATCGCTAAAAAAATTTCTGCCATTTTAGATTTTAGTCAACCTAAAGTTCATGCAGGGTTTTGTAAAGGCTTTTCAACAAAGGACCATATTTACACGATCAATGAGGTGATAGAGAAGTGCACTGGGTATACTGAACCCCTATATATAGCCTTTATAGATTATGAGAAAGCATTTGACTCCGTCGAAACCCTAGCAGTCATTCAGGCATTACGGAACTAGGGCGTAGAGGAGCCCTATGTAAGAATACTAGAGGATATCTACAATGGGTCCACAGCTACCATCATCCTCCATAAGGAGAGCAGTAAAATACCTATAAGGAAGGGTGTCAGACAAGCAGAAACAATCTCTCTAACGTTATGCACAGCATGTTTACAAGAAGTATTCAGAACGTTCGATTGGGAACAGGTGGGAGTAAGGGTTAATGGAGAATACCTCAGTAACCTCAGATTTGATGATGACTTTGCCTTGCTAAGTAACTCGGGGGACGAATTGCAAAGCATGCTTTCCGCACTGAACGATTAGAGTAGAACCGTGGGCCTGAAATATAATATGCAGAAAACTAAAGTAATGATAAATAACCTCGGGACAGCACAGCGGTTTGTGGATAGGTGGCAAGGCAGTGGAAGTGGTAAGCGAATATATTTACTTAAGCCAAGTTGTGACCCCACATCCCACCGATGAGGCAGAGATAATTAGAAGGATAAGAATGGCGTGGGGTTCATTAGCAGATATTCTCAGATAATGAATAGCAGCCTACCATTGTAGCGGAAGAAGAAAGTGTATGACAGCTGCATCTTACCGGTACTCAGCTACGGGGCAGAAACCTGGAGGCTCACTAAGGGGGTTCAACTTAAATTGAGAATGACTCAGCTTGCAATGGAGCGGAAATGATAGGTGTAACATTAAGGGACAAGAAAAGAGCAGAAAGTGTCAGGGAACAAACACGTGTTAAAGACATATTGGTAGAGATTAAGAGGAATTGTAATATGTTATATCTGTTCGCTTACCTTCCACTGGCATGCATGGCATGCCAGTGGAAGGTAAGCGAATAAAGCCTGCGGGGTAGTTTGAACGGCAGTTACTGCTTGTTCTGTTGTGGTATGTTGCCGTGGATTAGTCCAGATGGTGACATCATCGGCGTACATAGTAAAACGAATGCCCGTAGCGTGGTCGTGAAGGCAATTTTCAAGCCCTCTCATCACTAGGCTGAAAAGGGTTGGTGAGAGGATTGCTTCTTGGGGCACTCCTACCCTATTTGTGTAGTGACCTGGTTGGCTAAGCCCGCTACATATTTCGAATGTGCAGTCCTGCAAGAACGCTTTTAACATGTTTACGATTCGTGTGCCGGGACGACCTTCTTCTAGTGCTGGAATGATGGCTTCATGAGAGGCTGTGTCAAACGCTTTGCGAAGGTCTACGGTAGGAGGATGCTCGGTACGCGGGTTCGCCGGCCGCGGCGCTTGTTTGCCAGACGCCGCAGAAGGCAGAGGCTGTCGTGTATGCAAAGATTTGGTCGGAATCTTGTTTGCGCTGGATGGAAATGGGCGCATTGTTCCTCAAGGTGGTAAGTGAGACGTGTAAGAACCATTCTCTCGAGAAGATTGCAAACGGTCGAAGTCAGTGAAATTGGCCGCATGTTTCTCAGCTGTGTTGGGGACTTGCCAGGCTTAGAAATATGTATTACGACGGAGTGATTCCATTCGGGCGGAAGGGTACCTGACATCCAATCGTGATTTAAGCTATTGCGTAATTGCTGCTGGTCAGTGTGGTTTTAAATTTCGGAGCATCTGCCAGGTGATGCGATCCTTTCCAGGTGCACTGCCGCTCAATCACGGACTTAAAGCGTGTAGCAATTCTTGTAGCGTAAATGGGGACTCTTACCCCGTCATCGCAGGCTGACTTACGTTTTTGGAATAGGTGAGGTGCCGGTGGTGTATGAGGCTGGGGGAAACGTAGACGCAGCCAAATCCTCAAATTCTGCACTGGTGATGCTTTCCTTAAGAAGTATTTCTTGCACGAATTTCCATTTTTGCGCTCACCGTTGATGGGTCTAAACGTTTGGCAGACTTTTCGAAGGCCCGTTCTTTCTCCCGAAGGAGTCGCAGTGGTCTAGCCATCGTCGCGAGCAAGTTTGCTTTGCGTGACGTTGAGCTTGCGCCGTCTTGTCGCGTACCTTGACAAGGTCCGCCTACCGCCTTCCGCAGCCGAGGTAAGCATGGTGCAGCTGCTGCCTAGTATTCCACTGGTTCAGTAGATGTTGATCGGGCGTGAAAGGTTCCCGTTGAGAGAGATATGCCGGGTTGAGTCTTCCGCTGCACGCAAAATTTTGACAGGGAATGGCATGTTCATTTAGTAACGCCTAAAGTTAGCGCGAAATTCGCCCCAATTTACAGCATTTGTGTGGCGCGTAATGCTTTTTTGCGTTTGCCATATTAAGCTCAACCAAATTGGGTAATGGTCGCTACCCATGGTATCGAGCCCGCATCGCCACTCACGCACAAGACCGGGTGTGCTCCACGTTGATTCCGGGGATGTGTGCTGCTGGCCCGCGTGAAGCCCATGCCTAGTTTCGTAAGCAGTGCCGTTCGATATTCAAGGCCACCAGCCTCAATTTCATTGCTGAGGCGCTTTTCTGATACGGCGTGCCCAGCATATCCCCAGTCATGATGATGGGTATTGAGTCCCAACACATGAGTATTGTGCCAAGCGGATACTGCACACGAAGATTCCGTAGCCACGCGAAATTTTCTCGTCTGCGCACACTTGTGTATGGACGTATGTACACCGATATTGCTAGCGTTGTCTTGCGTTTGGTGTCAGTTTGCATCTTCCTGCTACCACCTTCTGGTGATCTGTACAAACCTCAGCTGTGGTTCAGTGGGTGTGAGGTGCTTAACGACGAACAAACACTGCGGCTTGTGCCTGAACCAATCTTTCCGAACTGCCGTGTCTTGCGGTGTGTAAGATAGCACGTTGAAAGTAACCGTCGGAGCCTCTAATTCCCGGTTGAGTACCCCTGTTCTCTTGCAGTAGAAGGAGAACGGAGTGCCCGATATGGCCAAACAGCAGGTTCAGTTCATTGGCCCATGTCCCACGGCTGCGGCCAGTTCCAATGGAGGGCGTCCGGACATCTTGAGATAGTGGTTGAAGCCAGATTAGAGGTAGAGAGTTTGTTGAGGTCGATGTTTCGGCTCATTTAAACTACGTTTGAGTGGATGAAGCGAGCTGTGGCAACCGAGCAAGTATCTGCTGCATGAATTGCTGCATTGTGGGCTGTTGTTGCTCCAGAAGCTGTTGTATTGTTAGTTGTTGCTGACTTTGCATGGTTGTAAGAAATTGCTCTAAGTGTATGGTGGAATAAACACTTCCTTTTTTGGCGGTGCTGGATACACTGTCCACACAGTTTCAGTTTTCTTGCAGCACTTCCAGATTGTGAAAGTGTGTTGGTACTGTCAGGGGATCGTGGCTGAAGTCGTTCATTGCACGGTCGATGCGGTACCGCTCTTTCCGCAATTGTTCCTCTCTGCCTTGCCACACGAAGCGGCGCTCGTTACGTTCCTTGGCTTGGTTGGCAACTGGGACTTCCACAGTTTCAAAAGATTTATGGAGTTCTGAAATAGGTTTTTGCAAATCCTGATCGCGACGCATAGTGCCACTCAGCTTGAGTTTCCTTCTAGTGCCAATTCCTCCAATTGCCTCGTCAATGGTCCCCCTTGGCACGGCATGATGGTGTTAGAAGGCACGTGTGAATCGTTGCTTTGCGAGTGGCAGAGGCGTGTATCCCATCCTGCGAGACCTCAGTAGTTTCTTTTAACGACGCCGACCTCACAAGTGAGGATGATGTGCGAGAACTCTTGCCAGTCCTCTGCTGCGACATTGTTGCTGTGAGCCGCCATCCAGAGTTTGCGAATACAGGACCTACCACTTGCCGGTGGTGTTTGCTTGTCTGTTGAAAGCTTCTCGTTACGGACACTTGGTGTCCATGGCGAGGTGTTCTCCTTCATTGCCTATTGCACAGAAGATGATTTCCTTTGTTGGACACTCATCTGGACTTTCAGGGTGAACAGTTGCCGCCACGTGGGGCAGACGGCTACAGCTTTTGGGCATATGTGCTGTTCTGTGCCCCGGCACCATGCATCGGAAGCAGAAAAAAGTGCGTAATCCTAAAGGGGTTCACTTTCCTGAGTGTTCCTCAAATATTTTGATAATGCGAGGAGGCTCGAGAAGACTCAACTGTGATGAGGGAGAGCCACATTTGCCAATCGGTCTCACCGCTAGAATTTTCACACTTTCCGTGGTAAGTGCAATCATAAGACATGCACTAGTTTTCTCCCTTGTCGCACTGCCATGCATGACTCCCCGAGACGTGCCATGTCCGGTTGCCTGGTTTCACCGTGACTGGAAGTGAAAGGGCACGTCCGGCTATGGGCAGTGCCTTTTAGTCGCAATAGTTGCCTGCCTGGCTGAATCACTAAGTGTGTACCATGACCGTGTTAGCCTGTTCGCTAAACTTGATTGACAAGTGCTCTTGTAGGTCGAGGCTTTTCACATAAAGCCAGCAATAGACTTGTACAGACGTTGTGCACTGAGGGTCTTGATGTCAAATCGTTACTTGGGTCCAATTCCGGTAAGAGAAAATTATTGCATTATGCATCAATGGTGGTTGGTTGAGTTATATTGGTGCAGCACATGAGTGAAAACTCTTTTTTATAAAATAAAGCTCAAACCCGGTGTTACACGATCTCACTTCCCAGTCTCTGCCGTCGCAGATGGAGGCGACAAGATCGGCGGCAGAGACGGAAGAGAAGGAGATAGAGGAGGAGCAGCTGGAGGAGGAGCGGGAAATTCTTCTGTTCATATTTCTGAACGGCCGAGGGTGCGGCTCAGGGGAGTGATTCCTTCTTCACTGTAGCCCATATTCAGTCCGCGCCGCCTGTGCTCTGTCCACCCGCTGAAGTTGGATAGGCAGAGATGGGCTGAAAAGCATCATCTTCCATTCCTCTTTTTTGGTAGTTGACGGAAAGAGACGAGCGTGCTCAGGTCTAAAGTCACACCCCGATTATAGGACAGATTGTTCCTACTTTTGAGCAGAATTTACATTTACCATCGTCGCGATTCGGGTGCATTAGGTGGAGACGCGTCGGGTGTGGGAAAGAGCCGGATTGTATGTGCCGTAGGATAGTTTGTTGTGCTATGGAAAGATCACGGTAAGGCGAACGTAGGATCTGTCTGAGAAGGCGATAATGCTGGGTTAAGTGCCCTGAACGTGGACACCACGGGTGACTGTCCTCGTACAGCTCCATAGCACAAGGGGAAAGTGCAGGCTTGGTGGGCGTATTCGTTGCCCTCCATGGAAGCTTGATTGGGCGTACAGATGAGCTGAATGGAACAATTTGGGGGGTGGTTTTTTAGCAGAGGTTCGTGCAGGTCGGGATACCAAAACTGACTAATAATTACGGTAGGCTTGTTGGGAATCGGTTGCTACCTTACAACCCCTGGTTAGGTCAAAGGCAATGCCATGGCTGCCTCTTCTGCTGCCGTGATTTCTTTTGTCTTGATTGAGGCACAAGCAAGGAATTGGTTTAGGAGGTAGCCACGATGATGGCGTACTGCTGCCCTCGATGTTTGGTTTGTGTCTGTGTAGTTAACTGCATGATCTCCACCGAGCATGGTGTTGAGCGTTTGAGACAGTGCTTGTCAGCGACCCTCGTCATGTGAGGGGTTCATATTTCTAAGCAAAGGGAGCATGTTTAGTTCTTGTCAACAATAGTCCGAGAGTACATCAAGCGGAGTGACATTCTGTGTGGCCCAGCAAATCTGGTAAACGATGCAGCAACCCGCCGCAGTTTAGCTCATTCAGAGGTTCTGGTTATAAATATGGCCCTCTATCAGCTCTTCCTCCGTGTTGTAGAACCCCGTGCTAAGCTGCCTCTCTATGGACTCACTTGTGGGAATACCAATGGCTTGTTCAACCGCCTTTCTAATCGTAATATAAAGCATCTTTATGTCCTCCTTGCCGAGAAGAATATGGGGGGTAGACGTACGTAATTCTCGAGAGGACAAAAGCTTCAGCTAATCGGAAGGTATCGAATTGCTCTAGACCTCGCTTCTCAGGGGCAACTCGCTTTATCATGTATATGATTTTATTGATACTCTATTTGAGGCGCTGCAAGGATATGTCACTTCTTGCGTTGGCCTTATTATGTAGGCCCAGGATCTTGATGCTGGGGCTTGAAGTGAGGACCTGACAATGAAGGAGTATTTGGATGTGTTCCTTGAGGTGTTGTTTGGCGTTAGGGCGGACGGCAATGAGCTGAGATTTTTAGGGGAACACTTGAAGCCGCAGGCTTTATCATATTAGAGAACTAGAAGCGAGATGCCATGGGTTGGTGTAAGCTTCCTTTATTCGCTATCGAGTGGCATTCAGCGAGAATGCAGGGGTTAAACCCGTAGATGTGCGCGGTGAGTGCAACACTTGTCTTGCCTGTCTCAACGTGGGCTCGTAGCTAAATCGGTAAGACAACGGGCTCTGGCTTTCTTACTCTATTTTTCCAGGTTTGATTCCTGGTGGTGCCAGTAAATTCTTTTAGTTGTTCGCGGGAGTTTTCGGTCGACACCAACGGTCGTGAAAGAACCCTTGTGGGGTTGAGGTAAAAAGTTTTGCAGCGTAATTTAAAATTACGCTGTAAATATACGAGCATGCGATTAGAATTGTTAGTTATATAGCCAACATGCACATGCCAAGACATTATTTGTGATATGAAGAAGGGGTTATTTGTATGAATCGATTTGTGATAAAGAAGCGCCTTGAAGACTATACTTACACGTGTTAGCAGTATTATCAGGACGCGAAATTCGCATATATTTGCATTTTGTCCGGTTAGGTCGCGTGACCCATTTATAGCACCAATCGGATAGGTTGTTAAGATTGGTTTGAAGTTTCAAGATTTAAGCTGGGGTAAAAATCTTCAGATATAATACCCCATCAGCAGCGAAGAGCTTAATAGTTGAAAAAGTGATGCAGTCGGGAAGACCGGTAATGTAAAGAAGAAAGCAATGCCCTCAGCACTGACCCTTGAGGTACGCCAGACAACAAAGCACAGTAGGTGGTAAACAGTCATTAGCAGTTACGTAGTGGGTTCGGTTAGAAAGAAAGTCTTTACTCCAAAAGAGAACATTTGTGTCAATGTTTAGTTTGCTAAGATTCCGAATTAGTAAGACGCGAGATACAGTGTCAAAGGCTTCTGCAAAATCATAAAAAATGCAGTCAGTCTCGAAACCTTGATCAGCGTTTACAAACAGGTTGTTAGTAAAGGACAAAAGATGGGTTTTGCATGACATCTTCCTGAAGCCGTGCTGACAGTTGTTCAAAAGGAATGCTCTTCGAGAAAACTTATTAAATGTGAATATATTATGTGCTCTAACATTTTACATAGAATGCTCGACAATGAAATGGGATGGTAGTTCTCCGGCGAATTAGTGTTGCCTGGTTTATGAACAGGAACCACATTGCTCTATTTCCAATTGCCAGGAAGAGATGAACACTGCAGAGACTGATAAAATTTCTTTGAAAAATTATTATGAGTAAACATGTGTACACTTCAATAATTTAGAATTTATGCCATTAGGTCCCGATGAAGAAGAAATATTCAAGTTGCTGATCATTTGTCTAACTGCTACCCGATCTATTACAACACAGTCTATGGGGAAAAAATATGGCTGATGCTGTTGAAACAAAAGAGGGAAAAATTCGCAGAAAAACTCAACAAAATGCATCGTTGAAGAGCTTGATTCTCGTACCTCTGAGCCACGTAAACAGGGTTTCCCCCAATTCCTGTAGGAGGTGGCTTTGAGGTTGTTTATCTCCAACAAAATTCCAGGCGAAATGATTTAGATAATGTGATCTTTTCTCTTCTAGAGAAGGGAAAGGGCGCTGGCGGATATGACGTGGTCCGAGATGACGGAAGTGCGATATTTATCTCGCAGATACCAGTGAAAACGAAAGTAGGCTTGTGCATATGACATCGTGCAATTATATTCGTGACGTTCTGACGAAACACATTCGAAATTGCCCCGCTGTTCAAGGTGTCTAGTTTCTCGAAGTCCTCTGAATCCGAGAATGACGCTGTAGGCACTTCGCTAGTTTGAGTTCGAAAAGCATTGAGCCGTGCAGGAAGCTGCTTGGGAATCCCAATTTGTTCTTATATTAGCAAAGGCGCATCAGTGGGTTTCGTAGCATCCAGTTTCGAAGGTAGTGCATTGCAAATTTTTAATATTATGCCTGTCAGAAGGATCGTTGCTTTTGTTTTCTAGGAAGTATAGTGTGAACAAGCAATTTTCGTCGTTCGATGCTATAGTGGATATTCGAAAGTAGACGAACCTGATTCCGCATGCATGCGGAAACTTTGTAGCGACGTTGGGAATAAAAAGTGCACGCCTCACACGTCAGAAAGGATGGGACAGAGTGTGGGTCGGGGGGTTTAACAGAATATGTTCACACGTGATTAGTTAAATTGCTTTCAAGAACGCAATTTGCACAACGCCTATGAGGTACTGCTTTATCTATTTCACAAAGAATTTTCTTGGTCGTTCCCGCTACACCTCACCAACTATACTACTTTACTGAAAGCATATTTGAACTTGATATTTTTTCCACCTAATCCAGGTTAAGCAGGAATTCGACCGCAACAACCCGAGTGTGCTACTTATACTGCAAAACATTATCTCTGCAAGTCGCCATATGCAATGTTCTTGAAGTCGTGAGCAAGCGTCACATGTTCCAGTGCGTACTTATGAGGCCTAAATGGCAAAAATATTTAGAGTGAGGAATTGTTTCCGTGTATATATTTGACAAGACATAAAAGTACTTCATATGCGTACCCCCCCCGTGGGTGCTGGACACTTATGTTTGAGCATCATTATACGCCCACTATATATTAGGCAAACATTTTATTTTCTTTCTAGTTTTTCGATCTCACAATATTTATGGCATGAATTTTGCATAGGTCTGATTTTCCACTTCACTGGTTTGACACTGCTCCCAATCTATGGGCACACTTATTGAATTCCGATTCGTAATTTTGGGGATGCAGATATCTTGAAACCCTTTTTCACCAGGCAATCGTTTGATGTGGACATGCTTCTAAGTGATTGCCTAACCCAAGAAGTGCAACTTACCACCTCTTATATTAAATGCTTTGCGATACCGTTTCCGACACGCCTTGAGACATGAAACCTTAATTTGATCTCTCCGGAAATTTGCCATTACGATAGAGCCGTTAAAAAAGAACGGCAACTGTAAAAGCACAAATGGCAAACGGAGTGACATTTCAGACTGAACCTTGTCTTTTTCCACCAATGAAGGGAACATAGTGGACAATCCTGGTGTGGCCTCTGTGGAAGAAAGATCTTTACTAGAAGCAGTAAGAAACTATAGCGAAGGCCACACGAACTACCTTTCAGATATCTTGCGGTTGATACAAATGATGCGGTTTGCGGGTGAGCAGCAGCTAAAATATTGTCTCTTACCCCGGCATTCACGAACCTACTTTAAGTACCTCTTTTGCTTCCGACACTTTTCGCCCTCTGAACGCGTTCAAAGAACTCAACTCACGCGTAAAGGGCACCTTTTGAGGAACCTATCTTCCCGAAAAGTAAGCACTACATACGGTATCTGCCTACGTACATCAGGTCCTCCTTTCTCCCACCAAAATCTCAGACTACGACGATAGCTTAGCTGAGGTGTCAGATTTCGCGCATTGTTAGCAAGTAATTGATAAATCAGTAAAGAATAAAGCTCTTTCTGGAAACAAAACAATCAACGCATGCGCCTGTCGCACGAGCGTGGCCCTACCAACACCCGCACACTCCCACGGCCGGCGCGCGATGCGGCTAGCGTCGGCACAATGGCGCTTCCTGCGCGAATAGAACGACGGTTGCAGGTGCGGCTACAGTTTGTCGCCGCTTGCCAGAAAACAACCGATTAGGAAACACTGTTCCATATCCGAAAGAGGAGATGATACTGTGGTGATGCGCCCTACCGTGGGTGCGCCCAACCAACCACTTTTATTTGCCACTTTACGGACGTACCTGTCGATCGTGGATGACCGGCGCAGAAAAAGGAGCGTATTGCCACTAACCTCCTCGGTTCGGCAGCAACTATATACCGCTTCATACTCCAACGCATGTTCAAACCCAAACAACAAGGCGGCTTTTGAAGGTAAGAGGAATAACTTTATTGTTGTTGTTATTTTGTAGTTTTTACGTGCTTTATTGAAATTGTTTTTAGGTAAATAATATTGTCCAGCAGTTAAATATATGCTTGTGTGAATTTGTAAAAGGTAAATACTTGTTTGTTTTTTAAGGAAAAATATGAACATATTTTATCTTGTGAGTATTTTTTATATACGCGGTTTTTATATAACCCCTGCCCATCAACAACTTCTTAAACGATCGTTTGAATAACGGCCGCAACGTTTCGAAGACCGCTCCGATTATTCCAGGATCTGAAAGTTGTCAGTTTAATTCAACAGAGCGTTGAGAACACTTCAGTCGACCTTGACTCAGTAAAGAAGCTTGTGTAGAGTCGCAATCTATGGTACTGCAAAAATACATCCATTGCGGTTGAACTCCAATGGGAACCTTAAGCGATAGAGCACACACTTTTAAAAAAAGGCAACGTTTGGATGTAAACGTGTCGTTTTAATAAATGTCACTAATATATGTGAAATTAAGAAAGATGACCAAATCTTTCGTCTTTGGTTGTTGTTGCATCAGCGTTTCATTACGTAATAAAATGGTTCTAAAAACGCGCTAGGGCGTTAATAATTTTCTAGGGGACACATTTTATTGCGTATAAACAGTTTTTCCTTGCAATGCGCGTGCTTGTTGTCGCGAAGTAGGTTTTCCAGGTCCTTGGTCAAGGTATGCTTCTCTCCTAGAGATACACGGGTTAATTAGAGGGTTTATTAAACCGTCTTTGGAGCACCACACCTTATGCTCTTGCACTGCAAAAACATCGTTGCCGAATGAATTTCTGTTCATCACTAATGCGACATGTAAAAACGATAGGTTACAACTTCCGGGGCTACAACTTTCGGCCCACGGGTCAACGTTATATGGCCGCCCGGGGCGACGTCCAAACCGCCTGCCCTTCTCACTTAATATCTGTAGCCTTACAACGCGGCTTTATATTGAAGTGGCGGAAGTTAGAGAGCAGCAAACGCTAGCACTTCGTATTGTTCCGGCCATTCATGCTTAGCTAGATAGCCTTTGATCTTTCTTCCATTGCACATCTTGAAAAAAGCCGCCCTCCTGCAATTCCCGTGCAGCGCAAGCTGTGATTGCTTAATGCAACTCGGACCTCAGCATTCAACTGGTTTGCAAACCCCTGGAGTTTCCGACGTTTTACATACGTATAAAGCTATTTGTATATGCTATACGGGTTACAATGTCTCTAATAACGCCCTGAAATCCCCACTAGAAATGCCGTTCTGCGGATGATTTTGCGTGTATTTGTGAAGGTGGCAATAACGTGCTCGCTATCCATAGCATCGACAATACTAGGTTCTAGGGGGGGTATTTAATAACTCTGTAGAACGTTCCTACATTTTACTGATCTGCTGATGTAGCGCGTGGTAAAGGGGTTCACCGCAGCGCATGTGTGCAGAAGTGGGCCTAGGGTCAGGAGTTGGTTTTACACCAGAGAAATCCATTTGTCTCTCAATTGCCGATTCGAAATTTTCCATTTTAATGCACCTTCATTTTATGACTGACGCAATATGCTTAGGCGAGGGAGAACGGAGTGTATCTGAGGATTTTCTTTCGAAGAGTTTTCCCTTAAAACAGATGCCACGTGGCTAAGAAAAAATTCCGAAACGAAATTCCTCAATTGCGGCAGTACCACCCAATGTAGTGGAATCTCTGAGCTGATCCGGCAAGGAGTTGTGTTTCTCAAAATGTTATGACGAACACCGACAAAATCACGAAAACTAGGCGAGGTAGAAGCAACCCTCAAACCAGACATTACACATGCAGAACTACATAATGGACAGGCTGAAATATTTTTGATGTAAGGAAGACACATTTCTTTTTTTCTGCTAAATGTTCCTTGCTGGTGTGCCTTCGACAATTGATTTAGGCTCCACAAACAGTTCAGTAACGTCCATCGGCTCACTTTTCTGAGCTAGGGATCAGGTTCTCTTAGCTAAGCAATTTTCTGATAGAGCAATGGTAGCCAGATGATTATTACAATATAAAAACTGCTTGTGAGACAATTATTCAGCAGAGAAACATTGGGACCTGGCAACGGGAGGCCTATTAGATTGTTGTTCATACAATATGTCCTCAGGGTGTTTCCAGAAGGCTGAGCAGAGGCACATCCAGTGGTGTGTAAGACAAACATGCCTACATAGATGTACCACCGTTGGTGCCAAGCACTCGATCATTAGAAAAAATCCTTTAATCCTTTTCGAAGGAACGTGATTGGATTCCCCGTCCGCCCTCAGTAGCGATAAACAAAAACCACATCGGTTCTACTTGACTCCGTGTGTTCGCGACCATTAGTTGTAGTTTTTTGCGAAAGACCGAATTTATCTTCTGCAACAAGTTTTCTTTAGCCAAATTTATGCATTTTTTTCTAAAGCAATGACTTTTGATGCGTTCTGTGTAGATTTACTATGTAAAACGCCTGATTACTTCGCGATGCTTCTATTTCAACGCACGAAAGGGGTCCAAGGGAGGTAAGTGAGGCTTCCGGGTTTGTCAAATACGGAAGTCACCGCTCTTTCAACAGCCTATGACAGGAAACTTCACATCCGTTCTCTCTATATATGTGTATGGTATTTGTACCCGTTGATATCAGCTGCAAGTGCTCCTTGGGAAGTTGTTGGGTACAGCTGAAATCTGCTAAGCTGGTAAAGTTCTTGAATTAACAAGGCCAACAACTAAAACACATCGGCAAAACCACTCCCAGTGCAAACTAAAACAAGCGCTTGGATGAGATAGGTCGCCGGATTGGTGGGGCTTCCCTTGTGGTATGCAAAAACGTTTCCACGATGCATATCGTGGTAAGCACGTATGTAAGTTCTCATCGTGTCGCAAACTTTCTGGTTACCGCTATTCCAAGACTAATAAGAAATAATTGTACGGCTATGACTGGTTCACGAACATTACCGAGTAGGACCGATTCGCTGCCAATGATTGGTTTCCGAAGAACATACATTTGTTGAAGTGACCACCCGGCGGAAGGTAGTTTCTTTCGCCGTTGGAAAAAGTCAGAAGTAGCTAATACACCTATTATATAAGCATGGAATTCGCCTAGATGACAATCTGCACGGCGCGGTTTCAAGCTGATGTACTGTGTTAGGGTATCACTGCAAAAAAGGCGAAATGACCAACTCAGGACTATCCGGGTATCAGATGTACAGAAGACGAACACGTAACGGGGGCTAAACCATTCACAGTAAGATCGACTGTCTCCAAATTGGAGCACATGTTCATTGACTGAAAAGCAGGCAGAGGGAGTAGCAGGGGTCCTTGTGAACCCCAGTAGGAACAGGAAGGCCAACACTAAAACAAGACAGGCAGTTAGCTTCCACGTTTCTTCAACCAGACTTTAATCAACCAAGTTCGCTTTCCACGTTTGTTCAACCCAGGCTGAGGCCACCCATGTGTAGGTATCTATGTTGTCATGTCGACCAAATTGTATCCAAGCAGCAATTCCTCTAATATTTTGCAGCCGCAATGCTTTATTAGTGCATTTCCAGAAAAGGGAGAGAAATTTGTTAGGACTAGGCTCGGCATGAAACCGAAGAAGGTACATTCAAGCATGGCCTCTTACACCAAGCGGTAACTGCCTCTACAGAACTTGTTTAATTTAGCCATGCAATTTTGCCCTCTTAAGGTCGAAAAAGTCATTTATTGTTTTAAATTAGAATTCGTTATCTGCCCTCTTTTTAGGACGTGGTATTCGGCAATGAATGGACACTGGGGCCAATCTTAATAACGAAAACAATTTGAAACGTTTCGCTATTTCACTAACGCATGACTTACTCGACCTCGGTATACACAACACCATACGTGAACACCGTAGACACCACTCACACCACCCAATCACGCGCCTCGCGTCCTGCCCTACAGGATACTGCATTCCTTAGTCATAAACATATAAACCTCAACTTCGCAATATTCCCAATCCTCATTCCGCTCATGTTTGAAACATCATACAAGAACGGTCCAGTGCACTCCCACTAGCAACCCGACTTTACCATGCAGAATGGTAACTAATGCGAGCCAACGCCCACGCTAAACTGATACACCGTCCCTATGCACATAGTACCCGAAGCCACCCTGTACCCTCAAAACCTGCACACTCTATAGCTGTTGTTGACCAACACACGCCACCACATGTCATGGCCGGCTACCATCCTAACCTTCTAAAAAACCCGGCGGGGAGGCAGCCACCCTAACACCGCACCCCTCTTCCGAATTTGTCCTAACTCTCAGCAGGCCATTCGCAATTTGATCCGCTGTGGCATCTTTCCCCATGGCCTTCCCAATTCTCTCCAAAAATACGCATCCCACATCGTGGCCCTGTTGTGGCTACCAGCCTACACAAGCGAATACTTTAGCGAATTGGTGCACGCACGTGTTCGCGAACCTAATGACCGGGTTGCCATTTTCACTACGCCTACACGCAATGCTCCTACAGGCAAGCAAACCTTCTTCCTGAATTACAGGGATATTGCCCCGCACTAGCGCCCTCTCCCATGCCGATACCCACCTCCGAAGCCACACCTCAACCCCGGAGGCGGGCCACACGCTTCGTATACTACAAATACCCACCTTCCCACAGAGAACATAACAGATACACCGTCAGCAACACCTCTTTACTGCCCATAGCAGACTAGATTGCTGGGCACCCGACTCTTACTTTCATTCCTTCTGCGACGGCCCCACAGAACCACACGCCCCCAATCGCTCCCCTCACCTTTGGGAGCAGACGTTGCGAAACACAGGCGTCAGTCCAAGTCGTGACCACCTTCCCGGCCCTGACGGTAGTGGCGTTTATCTGGACCTCTTCCAACCCCAATACCTAATCCCGAAGGAAGAATAACGTATTTATTTCTTTTTTTCCTTCCTTTCTAGACTTTTTCAACAGTTTGCACATTATAACCGCCTACACGCCCAGTTTCAAGCCTGCTTTCCCATGTAGCAGAATGATTCGGACAACTAATCCACCGGCAGTGATTTAAAGCCCCCAACACTCTATAACATTCACTGACTTAACTCCGACACAAATTGATCTTTAAAGTTTATTATCTTTAACTGGTGTTTATATTATTCAAACTTTAAAACTGATCAAAGTCACACGTAAACAATCCCTGGCTATTTCCACTAACGCGAAAACCAATGGAGGGCAACGAATACAGTGTTAAGTGTAATTATTGGGCGCCTTGGCGTTTTAGCCCCCGGAGACGAAACCATGGGAGAATTGGGTAGAGAATACAGATTTGCTATAAAAGTCTGGTTTATTTGACGCAAGAAGCGTTCTAGCGCGAAGCGTTGGAAATCGAGTTTCCCGGTGTGTATTTTACAACGCGTTACGTCCTAGCGGAAGGCCTCGGAAAACGAGTGTCCCGGCGTGTTCTTCAAAGAACGCGTTACGTTTTACTGCGAGGCGTTGAAATACGGGTGTACCGTTGTGTTCTTTTAGTACGCGTTGCTTGCTATATGGGCGTTGGAAAATGATTGTTCAGGTGCCATCCTCGCCTTGTCCCGGGAATGATGATGGCGACAAGAGACGCCGAGAGCCTGGGTTCCTACGGGCTTCCGGCCTAAACGCAGGCCTAAAAGCAGCGATGCAAAGCTTTTAGAGCGTGCCATTTCCTACGCCGTATTTACGTGCATAACGGCCATCGTGAAAGGAGAAGCTTATGGGACGTATCGAATAAACCTAGGTACAAATGACATTCGCATCGACGTCGACGTGAATGATTCCGGGAGAATACCGCCAAAGCTACAAGGCTGCGTCTGAGGCAGATGACAAAATCGACAGAAAATGCTGAGGGGAAACGGTGGTTCTGTCCAACTGTGACTTGGATTAGCACGCGCGACATTCACAAGTCATGGATTGGAGAGAGCGGACACTTGAGAGTAATGCAGGAAAAAATTGTTTATCCCTTCATACGAAAGAGAACAACTGACCTCGGCTGGAGCAGAGGCAACATAAAAGGAACAGCGTTTAAGTACGGTGAGTTTGGTAGACGTTAAAGGACCGCCAACTACCTCCCTGAAGTTCTACCCGTGGAGTATTTGCATCCTGTACTTCTGAGGGGGGCAGATAATTATACACATGATCGAAAGTCTTCTTGTCGTTCTGGCATTGTAGCCGCGCTTGGAAATGGCGGAGTATTTTTTGTTGTATACAGCAGCTTTGTTATAATAGGAGCTGTGGACGTAATAATGTGGGGAAACGCTTCGCAATACACACGAAGGATAAAAATGTAACCCGTACTATCCTTTCGAGGAAACAAAAATTTCAACTCCAATTTTCTGTGTGGAAGAAGCCTTTCGGATGAAAAAGTTTTTTTTTGTGCTTGTGGCCGCTGCAAAAGACAGTCATTTTTTCAGTTGCTCTATCGTCGTAATACACCCATACTTTCCTTTACTTTTGTTCCACAACTTTCATTTTGTTACCATTAATATACAAAGACGACATAACAAGGCTACTGTGTCTTTTGCATGCTTTTTGTATTCGTGTTTTTGCGGCGGAGTAGCGTAGCAAGTCATGATAGAGTTACAACTGAATCATACTCACAGAGCAAGAACAATGTAAAAACAATCCTGTGAAGTTAGCTCGCAACACGGTAATGTTATGTTCTATTATGCTCTTTCATTTTGTTCTTCACATCGTGTTTACACGAGGTATTAAGAACATTGTATTAGGAACAGTGGTTGCAAGGGTATAAGAGAATACCTCATATACCTGAGAGTTTCTGATGACATTACCTTGCTAAGTAACTCGGGGAACGAACTGCGAAGCGCGATTACCGCACTGGGCAACAGAGCAAAATCGTGGGCCTAAAAATAAAGTGCAGAGTAATAAAGTAATGCTCAATATCCTCGGGAGAGCCCAGAAGTTTGAGATAAGGGGCGATACAGTTAAAGCGGTAAGCGTATATAGCTACTGAATCAAAGTATCACCCCGTATCCCAACCATGAGGCACGATCATTAGAAGGACAAGGATGGGGTGGAGTGCATTCTGAAGGCGTTCTCAGATAAAGAATAGCATTCTACCATTGTCTCTGACGAGGAAAGTAACAGCTGCATCTTACTGGTACTCACCTATGGGGCTGAACGTTCGAGGCTCGCAAAAGGTCCAACTTGAATCGGGGACGACACAGCGAGCTGTGGAATGGATGATGATAGTTATAACACGAGGGGACAAGAAGAGAGCAGAGTGGGTCAGTGAACGAATGCCTGTTAAAGACATATAATTAAAATTTAATAAGAAATGGGCGCGGGCAGGCCATGTAATACGAAGAGAAGATACTGGTTGGTCATTGAAGGTAACAGAGTTGATCAATGGAGAAGGAAAGCGTAGCAGGGAACGGCAGTACATTACGCGGGTAGATGAGCTCAACAAGTCTGCGGGAATAAATTGACCGCAGTTTGCACAGGAAATGGATAATTGAAGATATATTGAGGTGGCGATGCCCTGCAATAAGCTTATACTTTTAAATCATGATGATTATGGTATTGTTTGAGCTTTCAAGAGCATGATAGTATCCGCAAGAAGCCTGTCGCAGGGCCTCTCGTCCTCCAGTGCAGCGTAACCGAGAAATGATAAGTGCATCAGTGCACGTGGACTCATAAGATCCTGTTACGCTTTAGTATCATTCGGTTATTACGCGGCTGCATCATCGAAAAAGATGTTTCCCATAACCGACGTGGCCAGAATATCTCTAAATATATCTACTCTCCTGATGCACCTTTTGCTAAACACATACATTTGTATTGTGTGGCTACAAGGGCGTTTTAAAAGAGAAACCGCGATGTGCCAGTTTAACATCCTCTTTTACTCTGAACGGCGAATGGGCCAGTCTGACATCAAGTGGCTTCAAGGAGCCATGCAGTTCTGAAAGGGTGTGTGGGTCAGCGTGGTTTCACCAAATGGTGTGCGACGCAATGAAATGAGGTGTTGAAGTCCCGCGTCGTCGACACCACCTGCAGGTTTTCCTACAATGAGTGGAACGTTGAATGCGGCGTCGTAAGGAATGAACACAAAGGTGACCTACAATTTGCGCTGAATAGCCAATTTAAGTTCATTGGCCAGTGATGATGATCTCTGATGTTTTCACGTAAGGTCCAATGTCTCCCCGACGTCAAGGCAGCAAGTCACAATTCTCCACAGACCCACTTAGACGAAGACGCGGCTGTCGGCAACCGCAACTGCCGAAGTCTCAATGCCCAGCCGACCCATCCCATGCTAGTTCTCAACACAACAAACGTGCAAATACCTAACTTTCACGGCAATTCAACAAGAAGTGGTGGTAAAGACTCTTCACCTCACAAGAGATAGCTCAGGTGCAGATATTGCTTTTCTTTGTCGGAGAGTGCCTCGTGTTTACGCTCTGTGAATAGAAAGGTAATAATAGAAAGGTGAATAGAAAGGTAACCACGTCTCCTATATTAGCAAATAAATAATTACAACGTTTCACCTTAAGCTCGTCGCGTTTGCGGAGTCGGAGGGTGCCACTGATGCTGAATGTTGGAGCTCCGTTGAGCGATTATGCAATTAGCGTAACAAGTACAGGGATTAATATTCTTTCTTTACCCCAAATCATTGCCTGACATACCGTTCTCCCTAGGAAAGAGGGTTATGCGGCGACCCATGTCATTCCTACTTCCGGAGCAGGGTGTTTTGCCTTGAAGTGGTGTTGCAGATAACAATTAGAATAAAAAGGGGAGAATTCTTGTGATGTTACTCCTAGATAAGACGTTTTACTGCTTATTACAAAAGCGTTACGCTATTCCTCTGATATATGTGATAAATGCTACTTCGAGACAGCAAATACACAGAAGCACCCGGGAAAATGCGTGCTTCAGCAAATCTTGCTTTTATGACTTGACAACTACTACCGGACTTGGCCAACAACTACCAACAACTACCGGACTTGGCACTGTTGTATCCGGTGTGCGTCTCTTCTTTCACTTTCAATGTTTTCTTGTCGCCCAGACTAGTCCCACAGGCACACTCAGCGCGCCACCCACCCCGCTTCTACTAGTGAGAGCTTTCTGTCGCGTGCGCCTGTCCCTGCCACCTGCCGAAATGTCCCGCTGTCAAAGATCACGCATTTCTCCTAAAATATTCAATATCTTCATTATTGTGTATTACATTCTACGTAATTCTTGATGAAAAAGCTCGTTGAACAAATTTCAAGGACTAGCGAACAGTGTTCGTATTGTAGCGGGCTACGACATCGGGGATAGCCGATTGTGTTCTTGTACGAAACGCTTCCATTCTCGAACTGTCAGATACCTTTTCGGAATACGCTGAGTAACTTTTTTTATTCTGTAGCTTGAAGCACACATGGCGGCAATTGCCCATTACCAGCTACACAGTCCAATTGTCCTTAGAAGCAAGCAACTATTTCAAAGAGCACTTCAGAAAGAGGCTTAGTGGCAGCTCTGAGCGGCCTCTGTCATTAACGCACAATGGTAAATGAACCAATGCAAAGCACATTAGGAAACCCGACGTTCCGTTGGAAGATAGGTAGAAGCGCGCACTTCCGGTGCGATGTAGAACGTTAATTAAAGGTTTTCTGATGTTGCACTGCGCCAGCACAGGAATCTGAGAATATACCACCATAGCTAGTCTGTGTGGATTACGGTGTAAACTAGAGACGTGGCTCCTGTCAGGGCTCGCCGCTAGGGTAACACGCCAATCAATATATGCAATGTAGCCAAACGAGCTTACTTTGTACTCCTTAAAGAAGACCAATGGTGTAGCCAGTCACTAATTTTTGTTAACGGGCATATGCAGTGTTTTAGTATTACAGCTGATATGTTGCCCCCACAGCGGTCAATCGCCGACATGCGGGCAAAGCTTCGCAGGTGCCGCCTTTGAAGCTTGCAATTTATCACCGAAGGTTATATCGTTATAGATCAGAGAAGGTTATATCGTTTTTTTTGTGATCTTGGACCTAATCTCCAATAACACAACACAAAACCGTATAGGACGAAAAGCCTACCGTTTTGTATATATTCTTCATAGCAAGGCGAAAAGATCAGACACATTTATCGACCGGATTCTAACACCATGGCCGTCTACGACCGGCAAGTGGAAATGCGTGCCTTACAACTGCCCACCCTGTTTTGATGGATGGCGGAATGAGGGAGGTTGCACAGCTGGTACGCCCTGTACACGTCCCCGTGCTTTACTAGGCAGTTTTTATTGCTCGCTTTACGTTGTGCCATACGATTACGCACTCATGTGGCAGTTTTGTTTCACATGCCATTAAGCCCTGCGGTTTGAGCAAAACAGAAATGGAAACGGCAATAAATAGGTTAAAAGAGGGTATGGCATCGCTCTTTTTAAGAGCGACGTAGCACGCTTACTACGGCGGAGAGGTCCAAAAGGGGACAGATTCGGCGTTACTTGTTTTCACAAAAGGCAAACGCTGCATTTTCCTGAATTTAATACTATTGTTTGGTACTTCTGTGCGGGTGCATTTGTTTCTATGCTGCTACGGGCTGGACCATTCCGTCATTGTCGTCGTTTCAAGGGTTGCACGCCTTTAAAAATGCCCCTGAAGTGCCAAATTTGGCTTTATTCATTTCGCGGTTGCGCCAAGCAATCTACTCTGAGTGTGACAATATATAAGAATAAATCATTCACCCCTCTTTGCAAGCGAAACCGATGGGTAAAGAAGAAAATTTTCTAAATCAAGATCAACACCAAGTGAAGCAATTCAGAAGCGAGTCCTTTTTCTTATAAGGACTGTTCACCACCTTGCAAACCCGCCTTCCAGTGCTTCACTGATAAGAGCAATTCATATGATACGCAAGTGCTCGTTTACAAAGAAATAAAAAGACGTATTTTCTTTTGTTTTGCTTCCTTGGGTAAACCAACGTCGTAACGTGGCGGAGAGCCGCATTTACTGTGCAATTTTGCCCGTCCATGCGCCCCTACAGAAAGCCGAACTGCTTCAATCGTGCTGGAATGGTTCCCAAAAAAGTTACACCATAGCTGTACTGATAGATGTAGAATTTATGACACTAACGGAAGACGTTTGTTTACACCCGCGGGAAGCTGTTCATTGTTTGTTCACTTTACACACAGTTATAATCGTCCACAGTGAGAGTTTACTTCCCTGGGGTCCGATTTTTATGCTCTACAGGCGAAATTAGTAAGAGGTCAAGAGCTGAGCTTTATCATACTTTCTTTCTAAGCTGCACCGAAGATTTGGCTGTGTGCAAACAGTTTTTTGTAGCAGAGCTGGCTACTATAGCAAGTGCATACTTCCCTTGTATGCAATCCAGAAAATCGAGGTTGTGGTATCCGGTGTGGCGCCCATCCGTAATTAAGACAAAGCTTTTGAAGTGACAGCATTGTTTTCGATAGCTCTGGCGTGACGGCTGTAAATATCGCTTAATCAAACCTACATATAACGCAATGTACGCGGAAGTACTGCTAAGACTGAACTGTTATTGCGTGAAGTAATATCATCCCAGAGCAGTTTAAGTTTACTAAGAACTTTGCAGATACGTGTACAGTGTTGTACGTTACTGTGAACTGCCAAAAAGGCTTCTTCGCCGTAGGTACACAGTGATGCTCAGATGTGAACTGGATTAATGTGGATTTGATAGGATACGGATTTGGATTGAATTGGGTTGGATTAAATTGGATTGGATTGGATATCCAATCCAATTGGAGTACGGGTGTGTAGAGAACTGGATCCGCAGATTGTCCCGTCTCCGCATTCCAGAGGAGTGACGTAATAGCCACGACACACGCACTGGTGCCGGCGCGTGCCAAGCTGTGTGTGCGCCTCTGTTGCGCAGTAGCCACGTCTTACGCTGAGCGGAAGCCGCTTGATAGCTGTTTCGTGTGGCTGCTGGAGAGCCGTGCTGTGCTGGCGCGAGGGAGCAGTAACTGGACTGGACTGGACCGGACTGAACTGGATAGGATAGTACTTGACTGGGCTAGACTAAATTTAATTGGATTGGATTCCCATACCTTAGCTCACACTACGTATATCCTGGCATAGCAAAAATGAGCCACTCGAATGTTTTACGAGGGGAAGGAGGGGCGAGATACAAAAGTGTTTGAACAGCCCAATCATGTTTTTTGGCAGCGTAGCAGGAACGAATGCACGGCTGTGAAATTGCTAACGTTTCTGATGTATTACCTAATTTAACTCAATTATATACAAAGAAGAGCTATTTAAAGTGCACTTTAAGTGGAAATTGTGAATAAACATGTTTAGAAATGCAGAAAGAGTGTAGTAAACAAATTATATTTAATGGAGTACTAACACCAAATTTTGATACCTTAGAAATGATATAATTGGCTTCAGTAGTTTGTACAGATGCCTGACAGAAATTTTTGCAGCGATCCGAGGCCGGAATCACATCTAAAATCGATTTTGATTGTCCAGGCCACCAGCTTCCACAAATCGGCAGCACTAGCGCAATCGCTTTCTGCGTTACGAAACATTGGCCTACGTGTGTGTGACCGGTTCAGGGTGACGTCATATAGTCGTTTTCAGAACCGGAAACGATATCCTGCGCTGCTGTTGTCGGTGGTATTCGTTTGGGCAGGAGACGTGGGCGTAGCTGTGTGAGCAATGCTTGTAAACGTTGCGTGTTCGACGTATTTGCTCTTCAGTTCGTTGCCGGCGCATGGTGTTCGGTACTGGTGCCGAAAACGGCGTGGTTCGCGATGTCGACGGGCACCGCGGCGACGCGGCGGTGCGCGTTGCCGAGCTCGCCCAAGTTGTGCTATGGCAAGCTCGCGGTATGCGAAGTACTGCTCGTGGAAGCCTGCCCGAGCAAATCGACGACGACGCTAAGATGCATTATTTTCCACGCGACGACATGCAGCGCTAAATGTGGACTTCGTGGAGTTCGTGCACACCGGTGGCCGCAAGAACTGTCGCCCAAGCCAGCGGGCTCGGGGCTGCAGGGGTCACCTTGGGCGTTGGGAACTTAGTATCGTGGCGACTATTTCATCGCTGGTATCTGTACAACTGCGAATGACCATCCATTACACAACTTTTCACCTACTATCATCCCCTTTTTCGCATATGAAGCTTTATTTTGGCAATAATTTCCGTTTCTGCGATCGGTGACCAAGGCATCTGCCGCGGCCTGTTTTGATTCTAGCGCGCAGGTGGCGCCATCTTTCGGCCGCTCGCCGCACCGTGGTGCCGACAGTGCTGGGTCGGAGCGCCGAACCTCCGCCGCCGGTCAGCGTAGGCTTACCATCGTGGCAAAATATCTGAACACCACTTTTAAATTCAGCGCTGATAACAACTTCTAGCACAATTTTCAACACACTAACATCTAGTTTCTCGCATGTAGAGCTCCTTTTCCGTGATCAGAGTTATTAGAAGAGTGGCGACAAGCTGTTGTTATCACGGTCTGCGCCGGTTCAAGCCGCAGGGATATTAAAAAACGGACGACGGCAAAGACATCGCTGGCCTAATCGCCTGGCCAAATAAAGTTGTTCTGTCTGTCGGGTGGCAGTGACTCATCCGAGTCTGAAGATTCAGACGACATGTCGACTGCGCGGGCGAGACGCGGACCATGTGCAATCGTAGCAGACGATGCGGCGAACGCATGGAGGAAAGAAAAACGTCCCTGACGTCATGGGTGAGACCGTGACGTAAGGCTGCCTGCTTGCAGGCTTGAATTCGAACGGCCATTTTCCCGCGCGGCGACCAAATTTGAAATTGGTTGCAATAAACGTGCTATAATTAATTCTGTGTTGGCGGCTGAGGGCTTTCGGTTCGAGTTTCGTAATTAAATGGGCCAATAGGTATTCTTTACAGAATAAAAACTGAAAGCGAGAAATTTGGTGTCAGTATTCCTTTAAAGGAGAGAAACGTTCTTAGTTTGACTGTCATAGTCGAAACTCGCTATGTAGCGAAAAGCTCCAATGCAAGACGTAAAACGTTTGTAAAGTTGTGCCGGCTGCGTTGCACCACACATGAATGCTCTTTCTACGGTGACGAGAGTACAAAACAATTAGTGACTGAAATATTCACGTGTACAAAACGGATATTTCAAACAATGTTGCCAAGGCATTTTTTGCAGATATCAATATGTTCCTTATTTGTTATCTGCTTTTCAAAAGCATTTATAAACTTCTCCAAAGTTCAAAATATCAGTGTAGACTGGCTATATTTTTTGCAGCTTGGTGCAACATTTATATAAAAGAAATACTGTCTTTACCACTCCCCCAAGCAGTTACCTAGTAAAGCTTCCTTCTCTAGAATCACAATTCAGTGAAACCAATTGAAGTTTGATTTTCAATTTTTACGGCCACGTTAAAACAATCAATCCCGGTATTTGCGAATGTCTTGTTATTACTATTTCCGCACTTTTGACATTCATATCCAACCACCAAACACTTGCAATCACTCTTTCAAATACAACACTTTTGAGATGAATACAACAATGAAATCAATTACCTGATGCCACAGTAAAGACAATCTATAAAACATCTCCTTAGCATTTTGAAAGACCAGATACGTGTGGCCGAATGACTTTGCCTAATGTAAATGAAGCCATCGCCTATGTTTGTATCTGTTGTTGCAATAGACTCTAGGTTTCATTTTCCAGCTGTACCCTGTCTTTACATGTGTAAGAATAGACTCCCGTCTCATCCCCAAGAGAAAGGAAGTGGTTTCTACAAAAAGTCACGGGAGACGGTCTGGCCAGTTCAGAAGAAAAATATTTTCTTGGATCTAATCCAAGATTTCTTGCATCTACTCGGGTTTTCGCGTGCTTTAATTGTTTTATTATAATTCGGGGATCTGGGATGATGGTGGTTCTTGGAATCTGGGATGATATCTTGGATCTAATCCGGTTTTCTTGGGCTCTGTTAATTCTTTCACTTGGAATGTGTGGTCGTTAACGCGAGGGTGCCCTTAGGAGCGTCGGGAGATTACGCGGTAGGTCTATTCGAAAATGCGTCCGCACGCTAGCTCTTCAGGACCAGAAAAGGCGCAGGTTTTGTGCGGTCAGCTTGTTGTTGTACTTCTTTTTATTCATTGGAAGGCAACGATTCAGAAGTAGAAAAAAACATTATGACGAAAGATGGGGTGGATGTCCTAAGGGCGATCTTAAGGGGATTTAGGGGAAAAGGAGGCTTATGTATAATCATTCTGTGCGAATAAAAAATAAATGTCAGCCATAAGGAATAAATCCGATGAACGAGAATACTTTGCTGGTACACAAAAGTGAGTTGGAATTTTAATTATTTTTCAACACTGACGAACTTCTCGAATTTTAATGTTTGAGTTATTAGGCCAATATTGTGAATGCTTTGTCAATGCCTTTTGTTTAATTATCGAACTTGCCGTTAAGAAACTATCCGAATTTTAGAAATTATACTTTTTTTTTCTTACAAGCGCATCTGCTTGGCGTACGAGCCACGTGCAACAAAACAGCTTCTACCGCTTGATTATTCTCATTGAAAGCTCGCGGAAAGGTCTATCATATGAACGTGTATTGAAAATGCAAAAAACAGGTCACATTTTCACTCGACGCAAGAAAGCTGTCGTAAAGAGCTGACCAGTTTCCGATAGCGGGGTACCCAAAGCAGTATTTAATACCCCTGCCACACGGCAAATTTAATGTCATTCCAATCGAATGTCAGTCAGTCAAAATGACATGTGTTTGCTGTCACACGAGAAAATGTAATGGCATTCGATCAAAATGACATTAGGGACCGAATTTGTTTGCGGAACCCATTCGATTGCGTTCTGCCAGTGAATGTGTTATCTCGGCACCAGAGAGTTGGTGGCAATACCTGCCCAAAACAGATTACTAAAGCGTCAGTAGCAGTACGATATTTTTACATGCATACAATTTCTTTGTCATTTCTTTATTCATATAAAACTAGCCGAATACAGTTGTAAAAAACCTCCTAGTCTCGCTACCAGGCCAGCCTCAGCCGGCGTGGTTGGTGCCAGCGGCCATGTTTGCTTACGTGCTCCATGCTGTGGCGACGGCAGTGGACGACACAGAAGTACTCTACTCCCGCTTGTCAGAGTTGCTGTCATGTATGCTTTCTCTTTTTGTAAATTGCTAATGCTCGATGGGCGAAAGGGACCGTAGAAATCGGTCGCAGTGGACAGAATCGGAGACCATCGGTCTGGTTAAAGTGTGGCGAGACCACCTGAGTGACCTTCGACGTACCAAGCGCAATGCCAAAGTCTACGCGGCTATTGCAGAAGCCCTCAGTGCAGAAGGTATTATCAAGGCGCAAAGCCATAACAAGCAAAATGGAAAACTTTGGCAACAACTACAGGGAAGACCAGTCTCTTTTTTTTCCAGCCAGATATTGCCGCTCGCAAGCCTAATCTTTTCCTTTGAGGACGGCTCAGTGTGGTTTGCAGTGAATCAGCTGCCTGGCAGTCTCGGTAAAGACGTGATTTAAACACAAAAAGGGAATGTGCGTTCGCGATAAGGCTTTGTTCCGAGCCGTAAGGTGCTCGTAAATGACGTTTGTTTTACTGCACTGTGCTCGTTTGAGCGCTGTAGACATGTGCCAACAGCAACATCCCGCGACCGCTCTTCTTGTTTGGCGTGGAGACTCGCCCGTATGTGTCCCATTTTTATTCCAGTGCGGCTGAGTTTTGACGTTGCACTGCTTGTTTAATTGATTTCATTGATTGTATGGTTTAACGCGCCAACGCAACAACGCAACACAGGCGATCAGGCGCGTTGTGTTGCGGTCGCCGGATTGATTTCGACTACCTGGGGATCGTTAAAGTGCTCCGAAACCTCGAACACACGGGCGTTTTTGCTTTTCGCCTCGACCAGAAAAGCGGCCGCCGCGGGCCGGGAATTGAACCCGCGTCCTCGTGCTCAGAAGCGCAATACCTTAGCCACTTAGCCACCGAGGCGGGTCTTGTTTAGTTCTTGACGTAGAGTTATACCTGTGCGCTACTTTCTCGTACAAAATTTGCCCGCAGAATTTAATAACCGCGTAGGCAAGGCTGAAAACTGTTTTTTACTATAGAAGTTAGCAGTATACTTTGTGTGCGCTGTAGTACCAAACCCCCCAAAATTATTTCTTTCAGGGCCCTCAGCAAGAGAACCACAGGCCAGGGTGGAGTGGCACGGAAATTTTACTTGGACCTTAACAAGTCCTCGGGCAAGTTTCCCGCCAATGACAGAAGCCTGGCAGAAGAAACGGGATGTAATCTGCAGGCCACAGCTGAAGAAGTAAGAAAAACCCCTGCATTGATAAGGAAACTGAATTGTGATTATACCGATGTTATTACAATTGTACGTTTTGGCATGTAAGCCTTTTTTTTCTTTCCAAATAAAGCTAGTGCTTACAACATGTACCTGTACACTGCAGGTGCATCGCAATAAATTTACATCTTTCTTTGCAAGGCTTTCATTCGGATATGATGCAGAGCATATAAAATCACTAAATGCAAGAAAGGAAAGCAATGCATTTCGTGCTCACTTGATATCAAGGCAAACGGCGTTTATGATGTGTTGTATCCTCATACAGACTATGCATGTTTAGCACATGTTACACAGCTCTACATGTGGTGTCTGGTCTCGAATACAATTTCGAACTTTATCTTTTTATGGCTAAACAGTGTTTTGCAGGGCAGGTACCAGAAAATGTGGACAAGTGTGACAGTTAACGAGGTGCGGCTAGGGTCGTGAACATAGTAGGTTAATTTTCATTATTTTGCATATCATATATGGTTTCCTACACACATTACTCTTCCAGGTTTTCCACAGCATGGTTCCTGGAAGAGAAGGGGATGGAGATGACCCGAGGTCGCAGTCCAGCAACCCGTCATTTCTGGAGAATTCACCGACTGGAAGCCTAGAACAGGCTTCTGCAAATTCTGCAAATACATCTTAAAGAGTGCCTACGCAAGGTGCGGCAGAAGAGTGGTTGGAGCACTCAAGCGTCTTCTAGTGCTCCCCGATAGAAATTGCAAAAATACACTTTCTTTATTGAACTCACCAACGAACAGTGAAAGCTCCACGTAGACTTCGAAAAATTGGAAGAAAAAGAACTGTTGCTCAGAGAGCGAGACATCAAGTTTCAGGAGACAGCAGCTGAAAATTTTGGATAACCGAGCAGCTGAAAGAGAAGAGCGGCTCATCTCTGTACTAGCCGAGCTATGGAAAAAATAAAGTGCACAACAATGGCCCCAACTGCAATTCTTGTATTTTACACGATTGCTCCATGTTATGAATGTGCACGGCAAGAATTCCTGCGCTCCACATTCTTATGGCGTTTAGCTTGCAGCACATCAAACACACGTTGTACTTCTGCAGCTTGTGCGAGCGTCACTGTGCATATTGGCCCTTCTTCCTGATATAGGTGGCAAGGGCTGTTGTCTCTTGACAGCCTTGGCGTTTGGCTGTATTTGTGCTATGAACAGGCTTTGGGACGGTGCGTCAAACTCACGAGTTTTTTGCATCCATTGCTGCTCGACAGGGTTATTGAGTGCCTCGCCGATGTTGTGGAGCACACATGCAGCTCTGATTGCTCATTTTGCTGTCGGCAGCTTGCACTCCTTACGTTTCATGGTGTATCTGAAACGGGGTTTGAGCCGCCCGAAGGCGTTCTCTACAAATCACCGAGTTCTGCATAACTGCTAATTAAAAGCTGCTTCACATGGTCCTGCAGCGTTAGCAAATGGTATAATCAGGTTTCCTGACAAGGGGAATTTTTGGTCGCAAAGCACTAGCAGGGGAACTGTTACACCCTCAATCACGGAGACAGGTTACTGAAAATAATCACTCTCTTTATGCTTGCAGAGCTTCGAGCTTCCATACACAAGGGCCTCATGGCATCTTCCAGGACTGCCAATCTTAATTTAAAGCAAGCGGTAGCAGTGGTCCACGATGGCCAAGAGTGTCATACTGTGCCTGCATGACACACAAACAAAAACATTAGCCACATAGTATTTGTAGGAAACTTTATTACTGGGTGTTTTGTCTGGAATATTTTATCTCTAAAACATACTGCTCTAACCAGGCCAAAACTTCAGCGCTGTCACAAATAATAAACATTTATCTGGGATGAAGACGACTGTTTGGCTGAAAACAGCTCTGTGAATAAGCATTTAACGTCCACTAGTTTTAGCATGGTGTCTCTAGTACTGCACCAGGGAAAACAAAGTTGCTTAGAACGCTCATATTTGAGTTAAAATGGGATTTATCTTAATTTACAAGCAAACTAGTCTGGGTAAAACCAAAACTTGGGTTTTACATCAATACCACGAGGCAGTACAAATCGCCTCATTTACTTTCAAATGAGAGTGACGGTGACTACATATAAGTGAGTGCGAGCCTTGTTACTTTCGTCCATCGCAAATTCAGGACCTAAACAAGGGAAAGGAAACGTATGAAGTTTCTTCTTTACGCGAGTGATTTCAAATCATAAGAGTACCGAAAATACACTTACGAGACTTTATAATTGTAGTAGTCAACGACATGCTTCTGTGGCGGTGAGATCGGAATGTGACAGCCATCTAATGCGCCGACAGCCTGCGGGAAGCCGCTCACCGTGTAGAGCTCCTGTAAGTGTTCCGGCATTTCTTCTCGAGTCATCATGCAAAGCCAACGTTCCTCCAACCCTTCGATGACAGCAGCCAGAATTTCTTTGCTGATCAAGTTCACAGTTGAACATCCCACTCCAAACAGATGAGCGATGGCTTGGTCTTCTGCAGTGAACCATAGCCGGTAGAGCCCAATTGCTACGCATTTTTCAACCGAGATGGCCTCTCCCATGTTCGTGGTCTTGCGTTCGAGAATGCACCTTAGCGCGTCAACGATGCACCGGAACGTGGCCGGCGTGACGCGCCCCGACTGCCGAAAGTGCAGTTCACCCAATTTGGACAAGGTTTCCTCAAACCATTTTTCGCTGCGCTGGAACGCCTAGCGCTCCCGTTGCACCGTCGGCAAAATAGTAACAACCATGATGCTTATGGCGAAAGCGTTGGCAAGTAGCTGCTCCTCCTAGTCGCCGGTGAAAGCATCTTGTGAGCGCAATGTCGACCGTAAGTGCACTAGCCGGATTTCATGCTGCGCTTGCTTATTTTGTGGCTCGGCTCCAAAGCACAGCCGGTTCGAATACTTTGCGCTGCCGTCTTTGCAAGTGAGCCTTGTGCGTTGCGTCGTTCATCGCAGGTCCCGCCATTTTTATTCCGGACGAGTGCAATCTTGTCTTGCCTTGGCTCATGATGTTTAATCGGGTTGAATGGTTGCTGCAACTCTTCTTAAATTACATTCAAAATTGCAGCACTTAACTTGGGAGGACATAACTAGGCCGCTTCCAAAGTTGCATAGCGCGAGAGGAAAGACTAAAATATTGGCCTAATTGAATGCTGTGATATGATGCGCAAAAGCTCCAAGTAGCGCAGAGGCATGGGAGACACCACACATAAGACCAAAACGCACAGACATGGGGTAAACAGCAGACGTTTTTTGTGACCTGAGGGTGTAAGTATTGTGCACGAGACTACAGAATGTAATGTATGAGCCATATAAGTGATCATGTTAAGTTTCACAGAAATGTACGCAAAAAACCAGCTTTTTTCCCTGCTGTCTGGAGTCGTAGCTGCACTTCGACTCTCTTTAAAACTCTCAACTTATTTCGCCCCGTTGTTTACTTTCTTCGTTATATTCATGTGCAAGCACTATCCCTATTCACTTGTCTGGCGTGGCCACCATTAATGTATAAGCAGATAGCCAAAGAAGTGACGGCTACAGCACCAAGCTGCAAGAGAAACCAAACAAGCATATCCCCCGGGAAAGCGGGTAGGCAAAGACAAGAACTAGTTGAATACAGAAAAACCGAACGCAAGAGTGAGGCACTGATACTGGAGAAGGGTTAAGGCGTATCGATTAACCCAACTTGATAAATGGTGTTCGCATCGGCGTGGGTGGGAACGATGCTGGAGCAAACGAATACGGACAGGTGGCAGAGAGGGTAGAGCGGCTGGTGAGGCCGTAGAGAAAATTGTAGAAAATAAAGAGCTGGAATGGCGCCACAGGACATCACTAGAGCCGAAAAGTCAGAGCATTTTGTTTGGACTGGTCGGCGTCTTTTTTCTTCAGCATACCCTTTATGCGAAATTTGTGCCGAGAGCGCCCTGCAGTCTTCTCGGTCATGGAAACTTGAAGCTGCGTGTCAGGAAGAGATACGTGAGCAGAGAGCGCACAGCGGCGCGCGCTACTTTGCCGTTCGCGCGCAGGGTGTCGTTGCCGCCGAGCTTGTATTTGTGAAACGTGTTTTAACTTCGCGCAAATATCACGTGGATTTGATAAGCCGCGTAATGCGCAGGACAACAAAATCGCACGTAGGTTCAGCACTAAGCCCGTGCTTGGCTTCAGTTGAAAAGTCGCAGCACACTGACCTCCCCCTCTGCTTTCGCCATACTTTCATCCTCCACAATCTAGCTCATTCATCTTCGGTGGTCTCTTCATTCTCTTGTTTTTTTTCGTAGGACGTCCCCACAGGGGCCCGTCTCAGGCCGCCGGGGCATACCGCCCTCCCCCTCAAAATTTTAACACACTGTCTACACCAATTTATTTTGGTTTTGAGTGCCCCCTTCGTTCGCTAGATTAGTATGCACGGTGACGCTGCCATACCACTGTAGCGGACGTTTAAGGGCTGAGCACTAAAACTGGGAAAGGCGCCAGCTGTGCTGTTTCCTGGCTCTGCGCGTGTTTATTCCGAATGCGGCCTCAATTTTTCCAATTATCACAAACTGCCACGATGTTTGCAGCGTTTTGCTTAACTACGTAGGATGTGAGCTCGATCATTTCTTCACCTCGTCCAACTAAACGTTTCCCTCTCATGGGACACAAAGCATGGTTGCCCTAGTTACCAATCACTGATCAACTTCATCGGGGCAAAATCACGGTGATCAGTGATAGCAACATCGGACGAACATTTTCTTCTAAGTAAAATTTATTGCGAAGGCACGACTTGTCCACACAACACAACCGCTCACCTCGATATATTGTAACAACCAAAAAACGGAGAAAACGCAAAAGACCTTGCCTCAATGCCAGTTTACACACGTTTCATGTTTTCCTGAGGTCACTAGTTCACTCGAGATGTCGTCAAGCATATTTGGACAAACATATTTATTAGGAGTAATTCTGTCGATGGCATGCTTAAGCCTGCGTCTACAGTCTTGCCGCTTGCATCGCTTAACCATATCTCTTGTCATCTGGTCTGAAGCTCGTCGGAAGACGGTTTCCCTATGACATCTTAATGAAATATTAGAAAACTGAAATTGAGACCCTTGGAGCTGAAGTTTCCCAATATGAGGGAGGATTCTCTGCAAAGGTTTTTCCTGTACCTCCTGTCTAGTTACTTTTTTGACATCGCAACGTTGAACATTGATTGCTACGTTGATTACAACGGATTGGCTATCGGCTCCCGTAGCGCACGCGTCCTCAGTGGCTTGTCCTTGGGCAGTCTAAGAATGAAGGTGACGATTGACTTTGGTAGGGGGGGCAAAATATGCTGTGAACTTTTCTCTACGTGGATATATTTTTTGTCAAATGGGTCTATTTTGCCGCTCCCATTAGGCAGCGCATAAATATCGTATTGATGGTGCATCAAGGGCGCATAAACGCTTTGATGTATACACTATAATTATTGGAACAAAACAACTTCAAGTTTCTAGAACATAGGTACCCGTTTCCCGCTGATCATGCTTGCTGGAAGTCCGAACCACGTGTTAGCAAGGTTTAGTCCCGGTCACTCAGAGCTTGTGAAAGAAGGTAATACGAAATATGTGCTCACTAAATGACGTGTGAAGTTCATGTCCATAGACGTTGAAAAATATATTGCACACCCAAGGAACCCGACTCATATGCCCCGCAATTCAAAGTCACACGTTGACTCCACCGAAAGAGAACAGAAGCAGGTTCTGCGTTTGCAACAGCCGTGAGGGCATGGTTTGAAGGAAATTACCAAGAAACGACGATGATACCGTACGTTTATTCTACGTCCCACGGGTTAAAGAAAATATCTCTACTCTAGCTCGTGCAAGTAGCTATTTTATCATGCAAAAATTATGACAAACATTTATTATGAAAAAAACATTCCCAAACGAGGTATAGTCCCGATAATGAGACTGTCAAGTGTAGATTTATGCACAACACGCAATTTGTGGCTTTCGCAATGTCAGTTCTCTGTCACAGTTCTGGCAGTTCTCTGTCTGTGACGTCCCAGAACCTTCTTTCTGCAATGGAAGAGAGCCGCACTAACCCAACGCTCAGACACATGACTGAACAATTGTCGTTGGGCATGTATTTTTTTTTTTCACCGAATCGCTTCAATGCCCACGAGCAGTTAACAGACTGAAAATTAGGTTTTTCGTGCTGACCCATATGACCTTACTTCCGTCCAAAACAGACCATCGTAACCTGATATTTAATTTTTTTCCCCTACATCTAGGGTGTTATAGATTAAAAAAAAACGTTTTTTGTGGCTGACATAGCACAGAATGAGGTATAGAGGCTTCGTTCTTTGAAATTAAACGAAATTGCATTTTGCCTTCATAAACCCTTTAGTCATGAAGCAAAAGGAAAGGCGTACAGAGGAGAAAGATCTACGCCGGTTGGGCACGTAGAGAAAGGGTTCTGGGAGGGCCAAGGAATCTGTTACATGGCCAGGCCACAGACATCGCCCCCCAAGCTTGGGTGGCAGCAGGCCAGTTACATGTCGGATCCGGTCTCCTCGACGCACCACCAACCCATGCCTTGCTGGGTCGAGGGGCGGCAGGCGAGTGTCGTCGTACAGGGGTATCGCAATGTAGTGCTCCGCTACGAGCGTCCTCACAACGATAATGCTCCCAAACCTCAGCCGCCCTGTCCCAGCAGCACTACATCGTGACCACAGCATGCGCGCACCAACACTTCACGGCCACGCTGCGATTTTCGGACACCGTTACTCCTGACTTGCCTAACCTTACAATTTAATAGATCCTCGTCCAAGGAAATTGGTGATGTTGTAAAGAAGAATTCCCTTTGTTCAATCTAAATATTTTATTGTGGAGGGTTTGGTAGTTTTCTCACTTGTGTAGTTTTGTTTGTTTTCTTTTCTTTCCTTCAGCTTTTGTTTTGCTCTTGACAATTGACTTTTCTTCAGGCTATATTCACATCCCGTATCCTTCAGATTTGCCGGTCGAGACTCATGACTTCCACTAACACCACTCTCTTCAAAGTTTGTTTCACCAATAAACGCAAGGTCATTTGTGGAAATAGATTTCGTTGGGCAATATAAGACATCTTGTGCTAAAATTTAAGGCTATAGGCCCTCTGTTTATTTTGTTCAGATCATGTGCATACCCCGAACACACACCGCTAGGCAAACTCAGGAGCGCACGACGCGAAGGAGCTACCAACTGACAAGGAGTATATGTCGCCATAAGAATAAAACACAAGGTACTGCATCTAGCGAACCAGGCCTGAGCGTTTTCATTCCACATGAACGCGTATACTGGGCGTAAGAGAAATATATAGCTTCTCTGTGGAACAGGTACTCATGACAGTGAAGTACTCGCAGAGCACCTCAAGTACCCTAACTCACCCCTTTGTGTTTGTACACGAATATTTAAAACCACTAACCCAGCGGCTTTAAAAGAAAGCAGCCAAACTGCTTCAATAGATCCTTTAATTGCGTTATCTCCTATGAGTTGAAATATTTAAGTTCAAATTTTAATTGTCCCTGTGTTCCTGGGTCAATTATTTTTACTGCAATACATTTCGCAATACTTTTAATTACTCAGTCAAAGTAATCGTTTTGGTCTCAAGTGATTTTTTTTCGAGGAAAATGTTTCTGCAGCATTTGTTTGTTGCAAGCTATATTGTTTTGCTACTGATCCTGTTCCATAGCGCAAGTGTTGTGAAGAAAATATTCCGCAATAAAATGTCGGCATGCAATTGTGAATGTAATATATGTTTCCTTTTGGTATAATTACACATCCTGACTAAATCGACAACCAACCTAAAAGAACTTGTGTCCTCAAAAGCAGCAATGGCCAACCCTGCCTTTGTTCAACAAAGTGCCATCTAAGCCTGAATAGTCTACGTTCCAACATGTGCTCTGTTTTGTTTTTACAACACAGAGACATAAAAACAACCCCAGGAAGTTCACAGAAAGATACAAACATATTAACGCCAAAAAAGAAGAAATGAACACGAATATCATCCACGCTCTAAACGCTGATGGTCGTGGCGTGACCGCCGCTGATTGTGAAGCCAAATTTCTAAGAGAAGAGCCCTTGGGTTTATTTTACGGCTGGTTTTATGGCATAAATTGGGAAAGGGCGGAGTACACTGGAAAGGCGAAAACACAAAGCAGGCATGCGCAGCGATATTAAGAACGCCCCGCAAGCACACGTCGGCTGACTCGCTTGCCGTTTCTATCACACATGGTACCGTTGATTCTGTGCGTTGCCTCCGCGATCGGCTACTGGCAACGCGCCGTTGCTCCGTCCGTTCCAATCGCCCGGAGAGAGCATAATTCCGAAGAGGCTGTTTCGCCGTTTTCCGCCGCACCGCGGCCCGCGTAGCCTAAGGTCGTTATCCCTGGCGCATGCGGGTGCAGAGGACAAAAACTCGGCCTTCGCACCCTGTGTGCGACGTTTAATAAAAACGTTACCGCACAGAAATGCAGGTGAAAGGTAGTAGTAGCTATTGGTGCCATTAGGGTAGTTACTGGTGCTTGGAATTTTTGATGTATCTATGCCCGGGGTGATGCATAAGTGAATTCATTGCACAGCAGTATTCTTTTTGTAGTCACGCATGATTCCAAAACACAACACGTTTTCCGGTTTTGTTTCTAAAAATCTCGTACATGTTGTTTGGAACGCACGGAACGCATATTCCGTGCGTTCCAAGCAAGAACCAAAATATGGGAATTCAACCAACCGAAATCCAACAAATTAATAAACACGACAATACCCCCTATGTCGTTTCCTTTTTTTCTCCTTTAAACGTGCGGTCTCTGACAGATAAAGCAGATGACATGGCAACACTACTTGAAACGCTTAGCGTAACGTTTACCGCGATACTATTAACGAAGACGTCGTATACTTCAGCATCTGAAGTGTATACTGTCCAAATGGTTCTCGGTATTTCTTCCGCAATACAGGGTAAACGTCCTGGTGCCGTTTACTGGCATGCATGCTTGCATATACAAACCTACAGAGAGACTTCCAGTCTACCACAAATGCACCTGGTTTAAGTAATGTAATAAAAATCTTTACCCGAGTTACGATTGTTATAGTTGTCCACTTGATGTGTTTATTCACTAATATCCCGAACGACTTACTTACAGCCGATGTTGTGCATACAGATATTAGTGATCAGCTTCACTACTCACCGAAAAAAATAATGCCTTAATATGTCATAAACAGAAATTAGCAAATCTAGAAATTTAAAAACAGTTTTTTGAAAAAATACATATGTAGAGTCGATAGCGATATGAAAGGCATCGCGGAATATAATGACTTTTTCACTCACGACAAATAATTTGGTAGTGTGATTGCAGTAGGTACTTGAAATCCCTAAGCATATTAAATAAAGCGCAAAAATATGATTGATTCGTACCCGTGGAAGCCTAACACATTATTTGACTATCGTAGTCGCCTGCCAGTAAACAATACACGAGAGCTTATCGGTATTTACCCTGTTTTCGCGCATGCACGCACGCACGCACGCACGCGCACACGCGCACATACACACACACACGCACGCACACACACACACGCACGCACGCACGCGCACGCACACGAACACGCACACGCACACGCACACGCACACGCACACGCACACGCACACACACACACACACACACACACAACGGATACCCAGAGCGTTCCAAACAACTTAAAAGGCAAAAAAAAGCATAATTTCGCGCAGCTATATCGCGCGAAAATGATGTAACAGCGAAAAAAGAATTCAGCACGCTGGCATTCACTCTGCCCGAGATGACAGAACCCTTCTCGGCATTCGCCTTTCAAGCAAACGACCTCTAAAGCTGCGTGCAAAGGCAATCGTGGGTGTTAACGTACGTTAAACAACTCTGTATTTGTAGGATCGAGTCAAAATACATAGACCATGTATTCAAGTTTTCTATCCCGAAGACGCGAAAACGAAGGCTGATTTACAACTGAAAGCGCAGGCAGCGTCGGCCAGACGAGCCTCGCTTCAAACTTAGGCTAACGGCGCCGCCTCGCGGCGTGTGTCGGAGGTAGCAAAATTACACCGCTCCTCTTGCTTCCGCGCCGAATGGGACGGGCGGAGCAACGGCCCGCCGCCGGCACCAAATCGCGGAAGCCACGTTCTGTGCATGCCTCTTCCATGCGTGTTTATGCTTTCCTATCAATTCGGGCCGTGATTTTTATTTGCCTACTCGAAATACAGAGATTAGACTATAAGTTTATATTGCAACATCCTTTTCAGATTTCTCAGCGTTCAGTGCGATCGCTTTTGTTGTGCACCGCACAACGTAATCGATGCCGTCTTCGAGAGGTATCCACCCGCCAGGTCATCATTTCACATTCGCTCTATTTTGAAGTACAATTTTCTCGTGTCCAAGACCTTAGTCCATAAGGCCCGCCTAAACGAAGTTTACTACTATTTGTCCGCATCATTTGATGGTTCTGGTTTATCAACCCTTGTAGATACATCAATGTATGCTTGAGACCTTCTGGAAGCGTTAGTTTTCCGGCTCGGCTCTGAGTACAATTAGTTCCGACGACTCGCCACGGAATCCCAAGGTTCTCCACACGTGAGTGCATTTGGTTCACATACCAATCTTGGTGTCAGCAGTAAAATTGTCTCTGGCCCACTGGGTTGGAATTATAGAATGCCCGCTTTTATACATATGTTCAGAACAACAATAAACTAGTTGGGGCATATACCTAAAACATCAAGACGTTTTATTCAAGAGATGCATTTCCATCACCTGAAGTTTTTTAGTTCGCCGCATGATGCTAATAATTAAAGATCATGAATGGTTTTTCAGTAATTCAAAATCTTGCTTTGTGCCCCATGTGAACAATAGGATTGAATCGACAGCACTCCTTAATAAAATCATGCTTAATGGGTGACGTTAGTAGACTACTACACAGTATCTTTCGGAACTCTTGATTGAATATTTGCAGTGTTATGCACCGTTGATTGTAGGTTTTAATGCACTGACGCAACGCAGGCGATGAGGCAAGCGGTATTGGAGGCCTCCGGATTAATTTTGACCATCTGGGGATCTTTAGCGTGCACCGAAATCTCGTACAGTCGGAGGTTTCTGCGTTTAACCTCCATCAGAAAGGCGACCACCAGGGCCGGGAATCGAATCTGCGTCAGCATAGCAATGCCTTAACCACTGAGCAACCGCATCGGCTCCTTAGGAATTTTTACAATTTTCTGTTCTTAGCTAGCACTCTAGGTAAAGGCTTGCATTTAAAATTCAACCGTTCGTAATGCAGTTCCAATAGGGTAATAAGAGCAGTTTTTGCCGCTGAAAATTACAGAAGGTAGCACCTTATAATTGTTGAAAGACTACGATACCAGAACTCGTTAAAACGCGCAACACGCTGGCAGCGATTTTTTACAAACCTCTGGCTACATCTCGAACTTTGGTTGTGGAAAATGTTGCGCAACTTTGACGCAAGGGTTATAGACGTTCGTTCCTTTTTTGAAAAAGAAATCAAAGAGAGTAGCTAGTTTCCGAATCTGTTCCAGAGCTATTTGCACGCTTTCGATATTCTGTAACACGTTTTATGTCCAAGATGATCGCGCGAATACTCTCAAGGTAAGCGATAACAAAATGCGAAGTATTACAACGGGCATGGCCCTCTAAAAACTTTTTTTTGTCATCCCTAGCAGTCATTATTGCCCTGAGTTTTTTTTAGAATAAGCCAGTACCAGCCGTAGGGCGAAATGTCGATACGACGAGGTCAGTCTGTCTTTTCATATTCTTACCTCATCTTCGTCTCGTTGTTTTGCATTTGATTCAATGTAGCCTTTTCTCTGCCTGTCTGAATGTCTTCGTTTGCGTTTTGCGGCTTTCCGTGGAGCCTCTTGTGCCCCGCCTGGAAGCGACCGCTCCGTGACAGACACAATGAGATTTAAAAAAATATTCGACAAAGCAGCACAAAAAAAGAATGAAAAACATGTGTGGCCAAATTCGCGAATAGGATCAGCCTACACCTCCGTTTGCGTAGGTTCTGCGGTTTTCGGAGTATCTGGGGTGGAAGCCTAACTGAGAGCTCACCGTAGCCGCAAAAATAGTGCTTGCAGGCTCGAAAGCAGGAGAAAAACATGGCAGGGCGCTTCGGTGTAAGAAGCATACTTCGGCAAAGTTGGCGCGGCTCACTCAAACTCCCTCACAAATTTATTTTCGAATCACCACTCACTCAAACTCAGACTCATTACAAAACAGCACATCTTAACTCACTCAAACTCAAACTCACAGCAAGTGCAAAACACAGAACTCAATCCGACTTAAAACTCAAAATTTACCCAGAACTAAAAAACTACTCAACACTTATAATGTACTCAAACACGAAATGTACTCAAACTCAACATGTACTCAGAACTCAAAATGCACTCAAACTCGAAATGAACTCAGACTCAAAATGTACTCAAACTCAAAATGTACTCATAACTCGAAATACACTCAGAACACAAAATGGTCTCAAAACTCAAGATTGACTCAAACGCAAAATCTACCCAAAACTCAAAACGTACTGAGAACTCAAAATGTACTCAAACTCAAAACGTACTCAAAACTAAAAATGTACTCAGAACTCAAAATATGCGGAGAACTCAAAATAAACTCGCACCTCAAAATTGACTTAAAACTCAACAGGGATTAAGAACTCAAATCGACTCACATCTCCCGCGTGCTAGGAATTTACTCGGGCTCAGATGGGCTCAGAATTATTAAGCATTCCGAGTTTTAAAATTCTCGCATGGTAACATTACATCTACACGAATAGCAATTGATACAAATTTCATAACCAGTGCACCCACCATGGAATGACACATATGTTTATCCACGTTTCAAGATTACTAGCGCTGTAAAGCCTTCATGTCATGTACCACGCAAAAGCCACTGGAGCTCGTAAATCGAAAATTGATATTTCAAAATTCCCGTATACATTTGAATGAGCGCGGCTGAATTGCATTAAAGTCAACTTGACTGTCCAAACCAATTAAAGTTTGGCGCATAAGCCTTGTTTCAGCGACGCGGTTGAGGAAATCCTTTGTGTATGGTGTCCGCAGTTTTAACGAAACGCTCGTGCACGCGTACCTCGAGCGCACGTTCTTCAATCTAAGCATTGCCACTTAAGCGACTGGCCGAGATTGGCCACCAAAAACGTTCGCTTCGGCGTACACTCAAACAACTTGCTCGGAAGGAGAAATTCATTTCATAGCGTACGTCACTCGCTCGTTAGTCGTCTTGGGCATGTGGTGTCTACCGTAGAAGAGCCGCGACTTGAATGTCAAAGCTGGCGTAATTGATCATTGACTCCACATGGAACGGGTGGGGATAGTTCGTACAGCTGAGGAAATGAGCGCGCTTCCAAAGCCTCAGCGTGCAATGCATCAGCTGTCGACAATAAGTCGTGCTTACAGAGGGGCGTGCAATAACGTCGACTGAAATGTAGCGCCCACTCTGGTCTTGCTGAATATAGCGACATTTATACGCCATGCCGCCGACGCAAACCACGACACCACAACAATAATATATCTCAACATTGTGTCCGTCAATGATCACCTACAACAGCTTCGCCATTGAAGTCTTGTGCGTGTGTTCAAGCTTCCCTTAATTTTTTTAACACTGTGCACCGATGTAGCGCCGACCGGCGAAGCCGAGGGGAGGGCGAGCGTACATACTATTGAATGCAGGAAACTTTGGGGCCTGGCGTTTCGTTGTTACTTGTCCGCGGTCACCTCACCTAACCACCGCATGTGACGCGGCGTCACAGACCCAAACAAAATCTTGCAGTGTCACGCAGCCACACAGAGGCTTCCAAAAGGTACCCGCTTCTCCCTCGAATCAGTCTTCCTGGCAAAGGTAAAGAGGATACTTGAACAAGAAGTTTCTATACCCATAACCGATCCAAGCTCCTATACACGCTGGCACTTCTCATAAAGGTCCCAATTATTTAGGTAAAGAAACTGCTGGTAGATTCGAGGCAAAATATATCTAATTAACCGAGACTCCCCGTGTATATTTAGTTGGGGATGCTCATTAGGTTGGCGTGTATGACGGTTAGCAAAATATGTGGCCGCCGAAGGAAGATATGCACCCCTCCGCCTAACGATGCCGATCGTTGGATGCTAAGCTTTCTCCTGATAGATTATCTGGATGGTAAATCCCACATTGCCACTATGTGCTACTCTGGGGGTATGCACCAATATTTTAAAATACCCACAGCAACTTTCGCGTGTGCACTCCTTAGACTTAACATTTAAATTGGGGGTGTTCCGCGCCAATCGTTACCTGCTTCTTGGCGTTCAGTGAGCAATTAGTTGAATGGGTGCCGATTTTGGTTGCTGATTACCCTGGATGTAACGCTATACCTAAGCACTAAACGACTGTATAGGAAGTTCCGCCTAACTCATTGTGGCTACAGCCTTACGGCCCGCAGAATAACGCCATTCTTCTCGTGACGGATTCTCATGACTGATTCGTGTAGGCTCGGATTTTCAAACCACTTCGACATGTACAAATCAAGGATTTGGATAGACGCCGGCTTCAGAACTTGAGGAACCCAGGCCTAGTTCTGCCTACAGGTAGCGTTTTTTTCAGTTCCCCAACATAATTCAGAAATATCGCCAGAGAATTCCTGCATCGCGTTTGGCGTATAGCAGGCTCATAAAGTTTTGCTTTTAAAACGTCGCTCTCAAAATGGGGCACAAACGTTCCAGCACGTCTGATATAAAATGTAGTACAAAAAGAAGAGAATTCCCGATCGTGCCGTTCTACGCCGAACGTGAAAACAAAAGATAAAAAAATTGATGCGAACTGTATCGGGAGAAGGAGCGTGGCGGGAAAATTGAAGTGCCTTCATCATACCTCTGTTCAATTCATCAATAGAGGAGTTAAACAGAGGGGGCAATAGCGTGATGGGTGGTAGAAAGGAGCGGGGTATGGGGCCACAGCTGCTCAGACGAATTACTCGAGTGCACCAGCGACAGCTTTCACAGTCAGTGGACATGCTAAAATTCTTTCTTTTTATTTTACGCCCCGCTTCTACGACCTTGGCAGCGCTATCGGCGTTGTGGCATGTGGCTCTGATTGCTCAAGATATTCAAAGCTGAGCATCAACTCCTGGCTTCTCATGCCGAAAAAAAACCAAGATAACGCCGGTTTAGATGTTTCTATGGCGTGGAGAGCTTGTGAGCTGAAATCGAAAGTACATGGTCAGTAACTGGAGAAAGAAAATAAACTTTCTGAAAAAGGTAGTGAAGGAAATAAGGGTTGTTAATATGAATGTATAATTTCCGATACCGTAATATCTGCACGCGTGACCTACTTCAGACGCAGAAGGTCCCCATTTCCCCAAACACCCGAAGACAGTAATAAAAAGAAGACTTGCTTCGACAAGAAAAAATTGCAAGGCTGGCTGGAATGTATGTAATAACTACAATTTAACGAAGCACCTATAGAAATCGTTGCTTCATTTTCGTGGATCGGGGTTTCCCATTGATCGTGGTTTCCCCGCTGTGCTTTTAGGCTGGTCGCGATCATTTCAGAATGCACAAAAGTACAAACCAAACACTAAAAATACTCACCTCAGGTCATATCAGGCACCGCAGATTTACGCCTTATGTATTATACGCTAGTAGTCATGCTAATGTTTCGTCGCTGATTGCTGATAATTTACAGTGCTCCTGTTAAACTGCATTACTTTATGGTAACTCTACCAAACGTATATGTACAAAATATGTTTCTTTGAACTCTTCAAGGCTTGTCACAGTAGCATTTCTATTTAGTGGCGGGCTCTAAAATGAAGGAATCGCTCCGGGGATATTCCTATTGTGCATCGAACACTCATCATTACTGAACACTTCAAGCCGAATATGTAAACTGCCAATATGCATTACAAATACAGAATAAAGATTGAAATACCCCATTTTTTGCTATAAAACGAATAGAAACAAAAGAGAGAGAAACTACAAATATGTGAAACCTTGGGCTGGCAGCAAAAGAGTAATGACACGGCAAAGAAACGGAAATTGGTTTGGCAGAGCACGTAACTTAATCTACCTTTAGTAACTAGAGGTCAACGGAGCAGAACGGTGCTTCTAATCGTCTTATCCCAT